>UESW01004238.1:324431-588890 GCA_900491605.1 Calamus simplicifolius | reverse complement strand
GCATAGGAGAGAGGTGGGGGATCTTTTGCACCAAATTTAGTCTGTGGAGGCTAATATTTCTACCATTCAGGCAAGGGAGGCTGCTGAGGGTTATCTATCAGACTATGATCTCCAGACTCTCAGGAGTAGCTTGGCTTTGCATCATTCCTTGCTCTGGCAGTAGGAGATTTATTGGATGCAGTGGTCCCGGGTTCAGTGGATTCAGCATGGTGATAAAAACACCATGTTTTTTCACCAGTCCATTGTGGCTCGGTGCGTTGCTAATCGGATTCAGCGGCTTAGTGATATTGATGATAATATCCTTGAGGATGAGGGGGCTATTCGTGAGCAGCTTCTCCTTTCTTTTAGTCTCGCTGGTCGGAGGTGCCTACCGATGATTCCCCTATTACTATTGCTCCTCGGGAATCCAGGGTTTCGGCGAATGATAATGAGCTGTTGATTCAGGAGGTCTTGGCGGAGGAGATTCGTGCTGCTATTTGGGCATTGGGTCCTGATAAAGCTCCTAGTCCTGATGGTTTTCCTTCTTTCTTCTTCCGCTACTACTGGGATATCATTGGGCAAGATGTTATTTTGGCTATTCAGCATGTTTTCTCTTCCAGAACTATTCCTGCTGATTGGCAGAGGACTTTTCTTGCCCTTGTTCCTAAGAAAGTTAATGCTCTTCTCCCCCAGCATTTCAGGCCGATTAGCTTGTGTACCACTTTGTATAAAGTTTGCACTCGTATCCTGGTTACTCGATTGCAGGGGGTGATTCCCCGTTTATCTCTCCGGAGCAAGGAGCTTTTATTCGAGGGCATAACATTACTGATAATGCTCTCATTGCCCAGTAGTTTATGCATGATCTCTAGCGTGCCCCTTGTCGTCAGCCTCTTATGGCCGTCCAGTTAGATATGGAGAGCGCTTATGACAGGATGAGTTGGATATTTCTCCGACATACGCTTCGGGTGTTTGGGTTTGCTGACCTATTTTTATTGAATGGGTGATGGCTTGTGTTCAAGGGCCTACCTTTTCTATTATTATTAATGGTAGTCTAACGGAGTTTTTTCCCTCTGCTGCTGGTCTTCGACATGGATGCCCTCTCTCTCCGTTCCTTTTTGTTCTCTGTGCTGATGATCTATCTTGTGCTCTTCATCAGGCGATTGGGTCGTCTGTATTGAAGCCTTACATGCCAGGGCCCCAAGGACCTGCTCTCACCCATATTTTCTTTGCTGATGATTGCATTCTGCTTAGCTCGGCTTCTGTTCAGAATACTGCCACTTATTCTACTATTATTCAGTCTTACTGTCGAAATTCAGGGCAGCAGGTTAATTTGCAAAAATCTATCCTCTGCTTCAGTCCATCGACCCCCCCTCGCTGTAGGACTGCCATTTCTCAGTTGATAGGGATTTCCACGTTCTCTGATAGACTGACCTACCTTGGAATCCCTATTTCAGGCCGGTGGCCCGTCAGCATGATTTTGTTGATCTTGATCGGCGGATTTCTGCCCGCTTGGATCGTTGGCAGGTATCGGGTCTTTCTATGATGGGTCGCATTACTCTGATCCGATCTATTCTTACTTCGTTGCCTCTTTATCTGTTATCCAATACTTTGATTCTGACAACCTGCCTTCGTCGGATTGAGAGACGCTTTAGGGACTTTCTCTGGGCGTCTATGTAGGGGGGCCATGGTATTCATCTATTGGCATGGGACATTGTTTGTTTGCCTATTTCTGAGGACGGTCTTGGGATTCAGTCTTTGGTGCTCCATCGTGATGCTCTTATTGCGAGACAAGCTTTCAGACTTCTGTTGGACCCTCATTGTCTCTGGAGTACTATCATGCGCAGTCAATATGGTGGTAGCTCTTCGAATTTGCCTTTCAGATGCCCTCGAGGATGTTTTTTTTTGGCGTGCGATTTGCGAGGCTGTTCCTACAGTTATATTTGATATTCATTGTATGATTGGGGATGAGACTTCAGTTGAGGTTACTCAGGATGCTTGGTTAGCTAATCTCCCTCTATCTCGATGGCCGACGTTTATCAGTTCGGAAGTAGAACCCTCTTTGCATGTTTCTTCTTTGATCTCCCAGGAGACTGGGGGCTGGAATGCCTCAAGGGTGGAAAGCCTGTTTGGGACTGCGCTGGTGTATCGGATCCTCGCAATGCCTCTCCCTCATTCTGCAGGCCCAGATATTAGACTGTGGCATCATTCCTTTCTTCCGTGCGCTCCTACGAGGGACTTGATTGCCCGTGTCCGATCTCCGACTCAGGGCCTTGCTGATGTTGCTTGGATTTGGCATCTCCCAGTACATCCTAGGGTTCAGCTTTTTCTGTGGAAGATCAGGTGGGATCGTCTTCCTACCTGTTCTCTTTTAGTTGACCGTGGTCTCTCTATACTGCCACTTTGCCCGATATGTGGGATGCAGAATGAGTCGATTGATCATGTTATTTTTATGTGTCCTCGGGCGTCACAGATTTGGCAGTTGACACACTTTACCCCTTGGTTGCTGGAGGATGGTCCTACCCGGCTTTCTTTTTTGCATGCTATCCGCTTGGCTATTCAGAGAGGTCCCCGCTCTCATGGTGTTTTATCTGTCTATTTGGCTTATCAGATATGGCTGACTCGGAACCAGATGCTCTTTGCTGAGGAGATGGCCTCTCCGCACGCAGTTATTCGCAGTGCTCTCTTTCATGCCAAGGAGTACACTCACTATTATATTGGCATTCACAATGATGGGCCTGGTCACTGGGACTCCCCTGCTACTTCGGTAGCGCACCGTTCTACCATCCTTATCTCTTGGGAGCCCCCACCCCGGGTTACGTCAAGTGAATTTTGATGGATCTGTCTCTGATCGTATAGCTGGATCTGGATTTATCATTTGTGGCTCTGAGGGTCAGTTACTGGTGGCGGGTGGTCATAGCTGTATTAATATATCAGTCCCAATGGTGGAGCTCCAGGCTGCTTGGGCTGGTATCTCTTATGCTGTTCGTCATTTGGGCTATCGCAGATTAATCATTGAGGGAGACTCTATGATGATTATCAGGTAGATTAGGCGTGATGGGGATTCTTATTCTATTCTTAATCTCATGCTCAGAGATATTCGGGTCTCTCTTCAGGCTTCTTGTTCTTCTGTGATTCGTCATATTTATAGGGAAGCGAATGCTGCAGCTGATTGGGTAGCTTCTATGGTTGTCCATTATCCCGGTCAGTGGGAATGGCATGCTGGTGTCCCTTGTCCTATTATCTTTACTCAAATCTTGTATTCTGATAGTTCGGGTTTGACTCGCATCAGAGTGGTGTGATCGCCCACTTGTAACAAAAAAAAAGCCATGTATAAGGAATCCTCGCATTCCCCTCTTCCTTCGTGTTTATTATATTCATGATATTACCAAAGCTACGTCTAACAACAAGTCAAAGTAATTTAAAGATGCCCAAAATCTTACTAAATTTCATTGTTTAGCATTATAAATGAAAGCAGAGAGGAAGACACTTAACTGTTTTCTGAAACATTAAAATTCATAAAAAGATAATTGATGTGGCTGATCAAGCCATGTTAGAGTTGATAGAGGAAGCAACTGACGGAACCCCCCCTCGGCCTCCAAGACTCCCTCGGCCTCGGCCTCCGAGACTCCTTCGGTCTCGGCCTCCGAAGTCCTCTCGCCTCGGACCCCAAGTTTCCTCAGCCTTCAGCTGCGAGTCCCCTCGGCCTCGGACCTTAAGTTCCCTCAGCCTCCAGCTGCGAGTCCCCTCGGCCTCGGACCTCAAGTCCCCTCGGCCTCGGACCTCAAGTTCCCTCAGCCTCCAGCTGCGAATCCCCTCGGCCTCGGACCTCAAGTCCCCTCGGCCTTGGACCTTAAGTTCTCTCATCCTCCAGCTGCGAGTCCCCTCGGCCTCGGATCTCAAGTCCCCTCAGCCTCCAGCTGCATGTCCCCTTGGCCTCAGAACTTAAGTTCCCTCAGCCTCTAGCTGCGAGTCCCCTCGGCCTCGAACCTCAAGTCCCCGTGGCCTCGGATCTCAGGACCCCTCTATCTCGAGTTGCCTGACACTACCACGTGGCCTACCAACCATCCGCAGCTGCCACGTGGCCCACTAATCGTCTGCAACACTCAAGCCTGACTCCGGTCGGCACTCAAAGCCCGATGTACCATCGGCACTCAAGCCCGAGGCTAGCTCGGCACCAAAGGCCAAAAAACTGATTCCGATGTCGACACCAAACATGACGCAAAGGAAAACAGCTACGAAAAAGCTAAGTACACTACAAGAAAAAGTTTCTTTTCATTAATACTTAAAAGCATTATGGGAAAACCAACCATTCAAAAGGCTCTCGACGGTCCTATGATCAAAAGGTCATCCCCGGGCCGGTCGCAAAACCCCTGCAGTTGTTCAAGACCTACGGTTCCAGCGACCTCGAGTCACCCCTCGGGCTGGCCATGAAACTCCCGAGGCGGTTCCGGAGGAGCTCGACGGTATCGCGGCGAACAGATACTGATGGGGCCAGTAAACCCCATGGGCAATGGTGATGCACTCAGGTTGGGCTCCCAGTTAGCCACCCAAGTCAGCCCTCTTTTGGCCAGCTTCAGCCTCGGCCAACATACCTCGGCCAGCTTCAGCCTTGGCCAGCCTTAGCCTCGGCCAGCCTCAGCCTCGGCCAGCCTCAGCCTCGGCCAATATACCTCGACCAGCTTCAGCCTCGCCAATATGCCTCGGCCAATATACCTCAGCTAGCTTCAACTTCGGCCAGCCTCAGCCTCAGCCAGCTTCAGCCTCGGCCAATATACCTCGGCCAGCTTCAGCCTCGGCCAGCCTCAGCCTCGGCTAGCTTCAGCCTCGGCCAATATACCTTGGCCAATATGCCTCGGCCAGCTTCAGCCTCGGCCAATCGGCCTCAACAACCACCTATACAGTTCCCCAGCAGCCACATTAAGGGGTCCACGTGCCTGGTTCCATCGCTCTTTGATAAACACATAAATAATTATCATTAAACCTATTAATTAATAATTTAACGTACTTATTATTATTTAATATTTTAATAATTTATATAATATTTTAGGTAAAACCTTATCAATTTGAAGAGCATGATTTTAGAAATTTAATGACGCAAACGGCACCCAAATCGGATTTAAGATGAGCCCAAAATTGATTTTTCATTGATTTATCTGTTTTAGCACGGCTTTTAAAGTGAAGTCGGCAAACCAAGTGCCGACTTCATCGTTATCTCACCCAGTTCCCCTGTTTCCGCACGATTCTTCTCCGATTCCATTCTAATCGTTTCCTCTACCAATTAAGGAATAGATTAGATTTGAAGTTATCAAATTGAGAGAATTAAATTCTTTTAGAAGGAATTTAAATTTTATTGATTATTTATCCAGATTTACTTTGTTATTTTCGTTGCTTCCGCTGCGTCTCTCTGTTTTGAAACAGATTCTCACCGCGTCAAGGCCGCGTCCAGAGCCTCTACAAATAGCAAGGAGAGCAGCCATTAGAGCCGTCGAAGGAAGCCATCCATCCAGCGCGCTGCATCCGGGAGAAGAATCCGATCGTGCCGATCGGAATTCTGCTCTGTTCCATTCATCGTTTGAGGGAGTTCTGACCGTGGAGACTTCGTTCCAGCCGTGGAGAAGGAAGGAGCTCTGTTCTTCCTTCTCAGGAGCTCTGTTCGTGCCGTTTCTATCCGTGCCATGGAGGAGGAGGCCATCCGTGGTTTGTGGAGATCGGCTGTTCACGTCCAGCTATTCCGAGGAGCTCTGGATCGTGGGTTTATTTTATTGCTATTTTATTGCCTTCTTCATGTTAGAAATTAAAACTCTTCTATTTTAGATTTTAATATGCACTCTTGGATGTTATTGAAATAAAATTTCTATTCATGTTAAATTGTTATTAAATTCTATTTAAGTAAAAATAATTTAGACTGATTTATTCTTAAAAGAGACGGGCCGTGATCTACGGGTACGAGCCGTGCTCTTATAAGATAGACCATATCTTGATTATTTTGCACTACTAATTATTTAATTAATTAAATTTATAAGTTTATTTCAAGATAATCGCTAAAGTCCCTGTGGAATCGATCCCTTACTCTCGCTATTCTAATAGTAAAATTAAGGTGTTTAAATCGTTGCGCTACGACACGCATCAGATTTTTGGCACCGTTGCCGGGGACTTAAGTGTGTTATTTTGGAAAAAAATTGAAAAAACAATAAACAAAAAATATAAAAAATATAAAAATATATAAAAATTAGATTTTTCTCTTAATTTTTGAATAGTTATTGCTGCTTTATTTTATTTCCTTAATTGTTAGAATTGTATATTTTCTTTTTAACATAAAAATTATTACTTTCTTTTTGCCACAAATCCAATTTTAACCTAATCAAATTTTCCTTTTAATTAACTTACCTAAAAAAAACCCTAAAATAAAACCCTAAGACATCTTCCATAAAATATAATTAATTTAAGGAAAAAAAAAATTATAAAAATAAAAATAAAATATATAAACAAAATAATTATTTTATTTTCTATGCTATAGATTGACTTAGGTGAATTTATTTTCTGCAAAACTCAAAATCCTTCCATTGACATCTCATAATTTATTAGGAAATTAGAAACTTAATTACAAAAATTAAAGAAATAAATAAATAAATAAATAAAACTATTTGCTTTAGAAGCATTGTAGGGTGTATGCTCGGTCGCCGATCGTTGCACCCAACCTTATACCCTTAGATCTGAGATAGAAAGAACTATTAGAGCAAACAGACTCAGAATTATGGATCCTAATAACGAAAATAATCAACCACGACAGTTGAAAGAGTATTTCACTCCTTCAAGGTATACCTACTCTCCCTGCATTCAAGTGCCTCCAGTAGAGGCTGTCCAATATGAAATTAAGTCAAGTGTAATCCAAATGTTACCATCTTTCTATGGACTTACAAATGAGGATCCCTACAAACACTTAGATGAATTCTTAGAAATTTGCTCAACTGTCAAGATTCAAAATTTCTCTGATGATGCACTTAGGCTTAAGTTATTCCCTTTTTCCCTAAAAGATAAAGCCAAGTATTGGTTAAATTCATTAGACACTGTTATAATTTCAACTTGGGATCATCTTCAGAGAGAATTTCTTAAGAAATATTTTCCTATAGGAAAAACGAATCAAATTAGAAAAGCCATAACAAGTTTTTCCCAGACAGATGGAGAAATGTTCCATGAGACATGGGAGAGATTCAAAGAACTAATTAGAAAATGTCCACATCATGCTATACCCAAATGGCAACTGGTTCAGTGCTTTTATGATGGATTATCAGAAAAGCATAGGCAAATGGTTGATGCTTCATGTGGTGGGACATTTATGTTAAAAAATGAACATGAGGCTTGGCAACTCTTTGAGACATTGAGTGAGAATTCATTACATCACATGTCAGTTGCTCGTCGAGACCCTCCCGTAGAACCTAAAAGAGGTGGAATATATGAAATAGGTCATTCTACAGATATCTATACTAAGGTAGATGAATTATCCCATAAACTTGACCGGATTCTACAAGTTGGAAACATCTCTTCCCCATCTACTCAATTACATGAGGTCTGCATAATTTGTTCGAGTCCAACCCATTCTGTAGGTGAATGTCCAGCTGCATACCAATTTCCTGAACTTGTTCAAGAGCAAGCCCACCAAGCCCAAACCCGATTAGCTCCTAGAACAGGAAATGATCCATTTTCAAATACTTACAATCCTGGCTGGCGAAATCATCCAAATTTTTCTTGGAAACCTCAACCTGTAGTCAATTCATCGATCAGACCTAATTATCAAGAAACAATTTTAGAAGCATGCCATATTCACAATATCCAAACATCCCACAACCTCCACCGAATAATCAGCCTACTTTTGAAGACAAAGTGTTACAAGCATTGAAAGGGCTAGAAATGAATACTCAAATCCTTCACTCCCACACACAATCTATTGCAAAACTAGAAACTCAGATAGGTCAATTAGCCACAGCATTCAGTAGAAGGGAGGAGGGTAAGTTACCTAGTCAGCCTATCGATAACCCGAAAGGACAATTCATGGCTGAGGTTCCAATAGTCCTGACAAATTCCCAGAACATGCTAAATCAGTCATGACTCTCAGAAGTGGAAAAACATTGAACCCACCTGAACCAACCCAGAAATTAGAAGTGGCTAAACCAGAAGAGAGAAGAAATGAAAAAGAAAAGGAATTCAATGATCAAGCAATCATACCTAAAGCCCCATTCCCTAGTGCTTTAGAATCTCCTTTGCCTTCAGATAAGAAGAATATAAAAATGAATGAGATGCTTGAGTTATTTAAGCAAGTCCAAATAAACTTACCTCTTCTCGATGCTATCAAGCAAGTTCCAGCTTATGCCAAATTTTTGAAGGATCTATGCACACAAAAACGGAAAGCCAAGATACAAATACCAAAAAAGATACATTTGACTGAGCAAGTCAGCTCAGTTGTTCAGCAAATAACCCCACCCAAACTAAAAGATCCTGGTACCCCGATTATATCATGTGTCATAGGAAACTTCACAATCAAGAAAGCATTATTAGATTTGGGTGCGAGTGTAAACCTTCTCCCAAGTTCAGTATATGAATTATTTGGATTTGGAGAGTTGAAACCCACGACAGTAACACTACAATTGGCAGATAGATCAGTCAAAGAACCTCGTGGAATATTGGAAGATGTATTAGTAAAGGTGGATGAATTCTATTTTCCTGTCGACTTCCTTGTGTTAGATATGGAATCTAGTGGTAATCCTAACCAAATTCCCATCATCCTTGGAAGACCTTTTCTAGCTACTGCTAATGCATGCATAAATTGTAGAACAGGTGTGATGGATGTATCTTTTGGAAACAAGAAGATGAGATTAAATATTTTTAATGCTTCCCAAGGACCACCTGTGTATGATTTAAATGAAGTAAACATGATAGAGGAAGTAGTAGATAAGAAATTCCAAAGTTTGATTGATTCGGATCCTTTACAAACATGTCTTACACATTTTGGAATAGATGACTTTGATATTGATGAGTATACCAAAGAGATAAACATGTTATTAGAACCACCTAAGATCGACACCATCCCTCCTTGGACTATAAAATATGAACCACTTCCAACTAAACCAAGTCCTTTAATACCATCCTTGGAAGAACCACCCCAACTAGAATTGAAACCTCTTCCAGATAACTTAAAATATTCATTCCTTGGACCCAATGATACCCTTCCAGTAATCATTGCATCTACCCTAACCTCTGAGCAAGAAGATAAATTGGTAGATGTACTTAAAGAACATAAAGAGGCGATTGGATGGACAATAGCTGATATTAAGGGAATTGACCCTTCCGTTTGCATGCACCACATTCATAGTGAAATTGAAGCCAAACCACATAGAGACATGCAACGAAGGCTAAATCCAAACATGAGGGATGTTGTTAAGAAGAAGTAGTAAAATGGCTTGATGCTGGTATCATTTATCCAATTTCAGATAGCCAATGGGTCAGTCCAATCCAAGTAGTACCTAAAAAATCAGGTATTACCGTGATTAAAAATGAAAAGGGCGAATCAATTCCTACTCGCACATCAACTAGTTGGAGAGTGTGTATAGATTATCGAAAGTTGAATGCCGTGACTAGGAAAGACCACTTTCCTTTGCCTTTTATCGATCAAATTCTAGAACGGCTAGCGGGACAAAGTTTCTTTTGTTTCTTAGATGGATATTCAGGATACAATCAAGTCCCAGTATTTCCTGCAGATCAAGAAAAGACCACCTTCACTTGTCCCTTTGGAACATTTGCCTTTAGACGTATGCCGTTTGGTCTTTGTAATGCACCAGCCACGTTTCAACGATGTATGATGGCCATATTTTCTGATATGATTGGTCAATTTTTGGAAGTATTTATGGATGATTTTTCAGTCTTTGGTGCATCATTTGATAGCTGCCTCGAGAACTTGACTAAGGTACTGAAACGATGTATGGAAATGAATTTAGTCCTAAGTTGGGAGAAGAGCCATTTTATGGTTCGTGAGGGAATTGTGCTTGGACACATTATTTCAGAGAGAGGTATTGAGGTTGATATCAAGCCAAGGTTGAAAATTGATCTCAAATCTACCACCCCATGTAATTTATTATGCTAGCAAAACTCTTTCAGATGCACAAATGAACTATACTACCACTGAAAAAGAATTACTAGCAGTTGTGTTTGCCCTAGAAAAGTTTAGATCATATCTGTTAGGGTCTAAAGTTTTAGTTTATTCAGATCATGCAGCGTTGAGGCATCTTATATCAAAAAAGGATACAAAACCCAGACTAATTAGATGGATCCTCTACTACAAGAATTTGATCTAGAAATCTTAGATAAGAAGGGTTCTGAAAATATGGTAGCAGATCATATCTCTAGGATCTCAGTGGAATACAATAAAGAAATAATCAGAGATAAGTTCCCTGATGAGCAACTATTCTCAATTTCCCATAGCAGTCTTCCCTGGTTTGCCCACATTGTGAATTATTTGGCAACAGGAAAAGTACCTTCCCACTGGACAAAACAAGAAAAAGATAGATTTTTCTCACAAATCAAATATTACTTTTGGGAAGACCCTGAATTATTTAAGTACTGTTCAGATCAGGTGATTAGGCGATGTGTTCCCGAAAGTGAATTCAAAAGTATACTTAACTTCTGTCATTCTCTTGCCTGTGGAGGACATTTTAGTGGAAAGAAAACTGCAGCAAGGTACTGCAAAGTGGGTTTTATTGGCCAACTCTTTTTAAAGATGCACATGAATTTAGCCGTAATTGTCTCCAATGTCAACAAACAGGAAATATATCTCGAAAAGACATGATGCCCCTAAACCCTATCTTGGTTGTAGAAATTTTTGATGTATGGGGTATTGATTTTATGGGCCCATTTCCTTCCTCTTTTGGATTTGAATACATTCTAGTGGCAGTTGATGTGTCAAAATGGATTGAAGCCATGGCAACTCGAACCAATGACCATAAAGTTGTAATCAAGTTTATTCAGCATAATATCCTTAGTCGTTTTGGATGCCCAAGGGCTATAATTAGTGATGGGGGTACACATTTCACGAATAGACACTTTGAAGCATTAATGAACAAATATGGAATTACTCATAAGGTAGCTACACCTTATCATCCCCAAACTAGTGGCCAAGTTGAAATATCAAATAGAGAAATTAAAATATCCTTGAGAAAACAGTGAGACCTGATAGGAAAGATTGGTCAGAACGTTTGGATGATGCATTATGGGCTTATCGTACTGCATTTAAAACTCCCATAGGAATGTCTCCTTACAGGCTCGTATTTGGAAAAGCCTGTCATTTACCTGTAGAATTAGAACACCGTGCATTTTGGGCTATCAAGCAATTTAATTATGATATGAAAAATGCAGGTGTCAATAGAAAACTCCAATTGAATGAGTTAGAAGAGCTACGAAATGAGGCATATGAGAGCTCAAAAATTTATAAAGAACGAACCAAAGCATATCATGACAAATTTATTAGTAGAAAATTTTTGAACCAAATCAAAAAGTATGGCTTTACAATTCAAGATTACACCTTTTCCCTGGAAAACTTCGTTCACGATGGAATGGACCTTTTATAGTAACTCAAGTATTTTCCCATGGAGCTGTAGAGCTTAAAGACCCCAAGCAAGGAAATACATTCAAAGTAAATGGCCAACGTTTGAAACCATATATAGAAGAAATTAATGATGGAGAAATTGTTGAATCAATTGATCTTGTGAACCCAACATTATCATAATAAGTAGCACAGTCTGGCTGAAGACTTTAAACTTAGCGCTCTTGGGAGGCAACCCAGTTTATTAGTTATTTTTAACTTTCTGTTCTTTTAGTGTATTCTTTTAGTATGACCAGAGAAGAGCAACAGAAGCAGATTGAAAGAAGATGGCAACAATGAAACTTCCAACCTTCAAATACTCTACCAGGTAGTATCTTTCCTTGAAATTAATTAATTTTTCTTCCATTAGGGACAATGGAAATTAAGTTGGGGGGGGGGGGGGGAAAAAAAGAATAAATCCTCGAGTAAAACTATAATCAGATGTGTTACCAAATTCTGTCTCGATTTGAAGTTAATCAAGCAGTCTATTAATGAATTAATGGTTAGATTATTATTATTATTATTTTGAAATACTGAGGAATAAATTATTAAGAAAACCTAATAAAAGGTAGGGTTTAGCCCAGAAAAATTTTTAGAATAATTTCAGACCCTCCTGACCACTGATCTTAATAGTACAATCTACTTAATAAGGGTATGGGTGAAAATGTTATTCAAAAAAAAAAAAAAAAAGAAAAAAAAATCTCTCTTAAAGTTAATAGATTAGGTTCTTAGCATTTTTCACTGAGTAACCGGGCCCCGTCACCTAAGAAAGTGATGTTGTTCGCGTAAAAAGGTGGGAATGTAAAAGAACCTAAATAGAGTCAGTCCTACCTAAAGCCTTTTTAACTCGAGTAAGTAAGTCCGAGGGGTATTTTATACCTAATGCCCTAAAACCAATTGGTTTGGGAGCCATTGGCCTAAAGCTCGCTACAAGGGTTAATTAGAAAGCAAGGGGTTAGGACATTGCACTGACTTTACATATAAATAAATAAATAAAGAACCAAAGTACAAAAGACATTACACCCAACCCAAATTAAGTTAGAAGACTTAATTAGAGAAGTGAAAGTTGGTGAAGAAAGACTTCTATAAATTCTTATGGACTACACTTTATCACTAAAAAAACTTAATAATCCAATGAAGTACCACCCTTATGATCTTTAAAAAAAAATTTTTTTTTTTTTAAAGAACTATAAGATAACTATCAATTCTTGGAATAGCTTGGTACATATTTCTAAATTTCTTATTTGCTCGAGGACAAGTAAGATTCAAGTTGGGGGGAGTGATAAACGCATAAATAATTATCATTAAACCTATTAATTAATAATTTAACGTACTTATTATTATTTAATATTTTAATAATTTATATAATATTTTAGATAAAACCTTATCAATTTGAAGAGCGCGATTTTAGAAATTTAATGACGCAAACGACACCCAAATCGGATTTAAGATGAGCCCAAAATTGATTTTTCATTGATTTATCTGTTTTAGCACGGCTTTTAAAGTGAAGTCGGCAAACCAAGTGCCGACTTCATCGTTATCTCAGCCAATTCCCCTGTTTCCACACGATTCTTCTCCAATTCCATTCTAATCTTTCCTCCACCAATTAAGGAATAGATTAGATTGGAAGTTATCAAATTGAGACAATTAATTTCCTTTAGAAGAAATTTGAATTTTATTGATTATTTATCCAGATTTGCTTTGTTATTTTCGTTGCTTCCGCTGCGTCTCTCTGTTTTGAAACAGATTCTCGCCGCGTCAAGGCCGCGTCCGGGGCCTCTACAAATAGCAGGGAGAGCAGCCATTAGAGCCGTCGAAGGAAGCCATCCATCCAGCGCGCTGCATCCGGGAGAAGAATTCGATCGTGCCGTGGTGAATTCTAGGAGATCTGTTCTTGTGTTCATCCGTTGGAATTTTGCTCTGTTCCGTTCATCGTTTGAGGGAGTTCTGACCGTGGAGACTTCGTTCCAGCCGTGGAGAAGGAAGGAGCTCTGTTCTTCCTTCTCAGGATCTCTGTTCGTGCCGTTTCTGTCCGTGCCGTGGAGGAGGAAGCCATCCGTGGTTTGTGGAGATCGACTGTTCACGTTCGGCTGTTCCCAGGAGCTCTGGATCGTGGGTTTATTTTATTGCTATTTTATTGCCTTCTTCATGTTAGAAATTAAAACTCTTCTATTTTAGATTTTAATATGCACTCTTGGATGTTATTGAAATAAAATTTCTATTCATGTTAAATTGTTATCAAATTCTATTAAGTGAAAATAATTTAGACTGATTTAATCTTAAAAGAGACGGGCCGTGATCTACGGGTACGAGCGGTGCTCTTATAAGATAGACCATATCTTGATTATTTTGCACTACTAATTATTTAATTAATTAAATTTATAAGTTTATTTCAAGATAATCGCTAAAGTCCCTGTGTCCCTTACTCTCGCTATTCTAATAGTGAAATTAAGGTGTTTAAATCGTTGCGCTACGACACGCATCACTCTTCGCACAGGATAGCAGACGTGCGATGTGGGAGACACATTTAGCAAGCACCGTAACAGCCACCCATGCCCTGTAAGCCTGCAACAATCTGCAGCAACCATCCAAATCAAGTAGCCACCCACTCTGACGGAACTTGACCCACCAACTATGCAGCCACCCACATTTGACGGGATATGGCCGATACTTCTGATAAATCACATGGAATCCAGCCCCACTGTGCTACCTCCATCATCAATGCTCTGACAAGTGATCATGCCCCAAGGCTAGCAGGATCTAAGCTCTATAAAATTGGTAAGAGGAACCCCCGACCAGGTAACTAAGAACTAAGAACTCATCCCACTTCAAAACGCTCATTCTTGCTCACAGAGAGCTCTTCTCTGAGCCTCTCTCTCTTTCTCTTTTGAGCTTCCTCAAGCTCACGACTGTTGCCCAGAGCACTGAGTTGAGCGTCGGAGGGTCCCCGCCGGAATCTTCGGCCCCCGAGACTTGTTTACAGGCCCCCCATGAGCAAGGAGCTCGCCAGAGGATCCTGGGCCCGCTGGAGGAGGTGACAGAACGCTCGCGGACGTTCGAGGATGGTGATTTGGCGTCAACAGATTGGCGCGCCTTGTAGGGAAGGGTCAGCGATGTTGGTTTGCATATCCTTATCCCCTTTATATCAAAATGGTGGATCGTGAAGATGGTGATGAGAAGAATACAGGAAGCATTCACCAGTTATGCTGGGAGGCACCTTCAACGAACTAAGCAAAAGCTTCAGAGGCAACATCTCATGACCACGCAGCAGCGAGCAAAAGCTTCCACTCGCTCTTTGCTCACTGCCCAAGCCATCCACCATCCATTCGGTGAGAGAACTCCCCAGCAAGAGGTCTATTGTCATCAAGCTCATTAGTGACTTAAAGCTTAGAGAGCCATCACTCGCCACCCAAGCGGCCTACTCTCCTACGAACGGCGGCGCAGAGGAAGGCCCAAGTAAGGGTAGTGGCACCTCCAGCTCCCATGTCCAAGCTTCCTCCCAGCTGCCTTCGGGCGCCTTCATCCTTCTCTAGAGCTAGCTTGGGAGATAAGAAGGTCAAGGCAAGGAGCTCCTAACTCCCATTTCCATGCTTTCGGAAGGCCTTCTTATCCCCAGCTGCTTCCAGACTCCGCGACGCCAGGACTGACCCTGTTCCGGTGTCACCAGACCCATCTAAACCCCACCATGCCTCTACCAACTCCCGTCAGCCTCGGAAGGCCTCCGCCTAGCCCCAGTCTTCACTGCCAGCTTCCGTCGTCCTCGGATGGCCTCCATCTCCTGCTCCCCTCGACCATGCAGCCTATCGAGCCCCCCTCGGCCTCGACGGCCCGCCTCGCCTCGGCCTCAGCCCTCTGGCCTATTTCTCTGGAGGGCAGACAACCAGCGGACTGAATTATCCAAATCAACAGAAGGAAACAAGGGTGCTACAAGAGCTAAGTACGCTGCACTTAAGACAACATTTCTTTTATTGATATTTAAAAACGTCATGCAGGGAAGACCGACTCTGCATCAGCATTCAAGACCAATCTCGCGTTAGCGTCTTAAAAGCCTGATGTACCATCGGCACCGAAGATTGATGTACCACTGGATCCAAAAAGCTCGATGTACCATGGCACTCAAGCCCGACTCCGGTCGGCACTCAAAGCCCGATGTACCATCGGCACTCAAGCCCGAGGCAAGCTCGGCACCAAAGGCACCTGACGACTCTCAACTCTCAGATCACCCTCCGGGGTTAAAAAGGCACCTGACGACTCTCAACTCTCAGGTCACCCTCCGGGGTTAAAAAGGCACCTGACGACTCTCAACTCTCAGGTCACCCTCCGGGGTTAAAGGCTTCCGAGCATGGTCCCATCTCAGCGACTCTCAGGTCACCCTCCGGGGTTCAAAAGGCTCTCGACGGCCTCAACTTTGCCTCAGCCGCTTCAACTCTATCGGTAGCCAGCGGCCAATCGGGTAATACCTTTGTTTAAATTATATACCTGCAACATATTACTGATCTCTTTCAGCCATCAAGAAGCCCCTAGATAACTCACATCTGGGAGAGGCCAACTCCCTAGCTCACAGTTGATGGGCATCCACTCCCGAGCCCCCCTCGGCCTCGTACGGCTCAGCCTCGACACTTAAGCCTAACTCTAGTCCGCACTCAAAGCCCGATGTATCATCGGCACTCAAGCCCGAGGCCAGCTCGGCACCAAATGCCAAAAAACTGACTCCGACGTCGACACCAAACACGACGCAAAGGCAAACAACTACAAAAAAGCTAAGTACACTATAAGAAAAAGTTTCTTTTCATTAGTATTTAATGCATTATGGGAAAACCAACCATTCAAAAGGCTCTCGATAGTCCTGTGATCAAAAGGTCACCCCGGGCCGACCGCGAAACCCCCGCGGCGGTTCAAGACCTACGATTCTAGCGACCTCGTGTCACCCCTCGGGCCGGCCACGAAACCCCCGAGATGGTTCCGGAGGAGCTCGATGGTATTGTAGCTAACAGATACCACTCGGCCTGGCTAGCATACGCCCCGAGTCGGTTCAAATCCCTAACAGCTCGTACCCGCTTGAGTCACCTTCGGACCAGCACACAGACACTCGAGGCAATTTTATTTCAGCCCCTGCGGCTCTATTTCTGCTTCGGCAATTTTATTTTAGCCTAAATGGCCTATTTCTGCCTCCGTGGCATTATTTCAGCCTCAACGGCTTTACCTCTGCCTCAGCGCATCATTGCAACTTCAACGGCTCTCTGCCTCAGCGCATCATTGCGGCCTCATTGACTCTCTGCCTGAACGGCATGTGGATGGGGACCCACATCCAAACTTATGTCAAAAGTTGAAGACCCAAAGTCAACTCACAGTTGGAAGAAACCAACTCTCCAACTTACAATTAACGGATATCCACTTCAGACTCTGCGTTGGGAGAGGATTGCTGGCTACCCTCAGCTAGCCAACGGGTGGACGAAAATTATCCAAAGCAAGGCAAGAGAAAAAAGATATCTCCACTAGGAAGGAATCAAGACCAGTGCAAAGACGAAACACTCCTTTCGCTTGGTGGATGCAAGACACGCAGTCGCACAAGCTCAGGGTGTGGGGGGTATCTGATGGGGCCAGTAAACCCCATGGGAAATGGTGATGCACTCAGGTTGGACTCCCAGTTAGCCACCAACTCAGCCCTTTTTTGGCTAGCTTCAGCCTCGGCCAACATACCTTGGCCAGCTTCAGCCTCGGCCAGCCTCAGCCTCGGCCAATATACCTCGGCCAGCTTCAGCCTCGGGCCTCGGTCAATATACCTCGGCCAGCTTCAGCCTCGGCCAATATGCCTCGGTCAATATACCTCGGCCAGCTTCAGCCTCGGCCAGCTTCAGCCCCGGCCAGTCTCAGCCTCGGCCAGCTTCAACCTCAGCCAATCGGCCTCAACAACCACCCAAGCAGTTCCACAGTAGCCACATTATGGGGTCCACATGCTGGCTCCATCACTGTTCGCACAGGACAACAGACGTGCGACGTAGGAGACACATCTAGCAAGCGCCGTAACGGCCACCCATGCCTGCAAGCCTGCAACAGTCTGCAGCAACCATCCAAATCAAGTGGCCACCCATTCTGATGGAACTTGACCCACCAACTATGCAGCCACCACATTTGACGGGATATGGCTTGTACTTCTGACAAATCACATGGAGGCCAGCCCCACTATGCTACCCCCATCATCAATGCTCTGATAAGTGATCATGCCTCAAGGCTAGCAGGCTCTAAGCATCTATAAAATGGGTAAGAGGGACCCCCGACCAGGTAACTAAGAACTAAGAACTCATCCCACTTCAAAACGCTCATTCTTGCTCACAGAGTGCTCTTTTTTAGCCTCTCTCTCTTTCTCTTTTGAGCTTCCACAAGCTCATGACTGTTGCCCAAAGTACTGACTTGAGCATCGAGGGTCCCCGCCGGAATCTCTGGCCCCGGAACTTGTTTGCAGGCCCCCCAGGAGCAAGGAGCGCCGAAGGATCCCGGGCCCGCTAGAGGTGTGACCGGACGCTCGCGGACGTTCGAGGACGGTGATTTGGCATCAACAGATACCACTAGGCCTGGCTAGCATACACCTCGAGTCGGTTCAAATCCCTAACAGCCCGTACCCGCTCGAGTCACCTTCGGACCAGCACACAGACACTTGAGGCAATTTTATTTTAGCCCCTGCGGCTCTATTTCTGCTTCAGCAATTTTATTTCAGCCTAAACGCCTATTTCTGCCTCCGTGGCATTATTTCAGCCTCAACGGCTTTACCTCTGTCTCAGCGCATCATTGCAGCTTCAACGGCTCTCTGCCTCAGCGGCATCATTGCGGCCTCATTGACTCTCTGCCTGAACGGCATGTGGATGGGGACCCACATCCAAACTTCATATCAGAAGTTGAAGACCCAAAGTCAACACACAGTTGGAAGAAACCAAATCTCCAACTCAAAGTTAACGGATATCTAGTTCCAGACTCTGCGTTGGGAGAGGATTGCTGGCTACTCTCAGCTAGCCAACGGGCGGACAAAAATTATCCAAAGCAAGGGAAGAGAAAAAAGATCTCTCCACTAGGAAGGAATCAAGACCAGTGCAAAGACGAAAGCTCTACACTCCTTTCGCTTGGTGGATGCAAGGCACGTGGTCGCACAAACTCAGGAGTGTGGGGGGCATCTGATGGGGCAGTAAACCCCATGGGTAATGGTGATGCACTCAGGTTGGACTCCCAATTAGCCACCCAAGTCAGCCCTCTTTTGGCCAGCTTCAGCCTCGCCAACAACCTCAGCCAGCTTCAGCCTCGGCCAGCCTCGGCCAGCCTCAGCCTCGGCCAGCCTCAGCCTCGGCCATATACCTCGGCCAGCTTCAGCCTCGGCCAATATACCTCGACCAGCTTCAGCCTCGGCCAATATACCTCGGCCATCACCTCAGCCAATACCTCAGCCACCTCGGCCAGCCTCAGCCTCGGCCAGCTTCAGCCTCGACCAATATACCTCGGCCAGCTTCAGCCCGGCCAGCCTTAGCCTCGGCCAGCCTCGGCCAATCGGCCTCAACAACCACCCAAGCAGTTCCTTAGCAGCTACATTATAGGGTCCACGTGCCTGGCTCCATCGTTGTTTGCACAGGACACAGATGTGCGACGTGGAGATACTTCTAGCAAGCGTCATAACAGCCGCTCATGCCCTACAAGCCTGCAACAGTCTGCAGCAACCATCCAAATCAAGTGGCCACCCACTCTGACGGAACTTGACCCACCAACTATGTAGCCACCCACATTTGACGAGATATGACATGTACTTCTGACAAATCACATGGAGGCCAACCCCACTGTGCTACCCCCATCATCAATGCTCTGACAAGTGATCATGCCCCAAGGCTAGCAGGCTCTATGCATCTATAAAATGGGTAAGAGGGACCCCCGACCAGGTAACTAAGAACTGAGAACTCATCCCACTTCAAAATGCTCATTCTTGCTCACAGAGAGCTCTTCTTGAGCCTTTCTCTCTCTTTTCTTTCGAGCTTCCTCAAGCTCATGACTGTTGCCCAAGCACTGAATTGAGCGTCGGAGGATCCCCGCCGAATCTCTGGCCTCGGGACTTGTTTGCAGGCCCCCTAGGAGCAAGGAGCTCGCCGGAGGATCCGGGCCTGCTAGAGGAGGCGATCGGATGCTCGCGAACGTTCGAGGACGGTGATTTGGCATCAACAATTTATACTATTAAAGTTGTATTAATTATCTATAAGTCTACATCATATATCCTTGCAAGAGCAAGCAACAATTATAATCTACAAGTCGCATTTATCTCTAATTGACGAATGACTGATAATGTCATACTGAGAGCTTTTTTCGCTCCCTTATAAGCTAAGCACCTAGAAGAAGCCCACTCATGGTCATTAAAGCCGACATGGAGAAAGCTTTTGATAATCTCATGGAAATTTTTATATGTTGTCCTCCACCCCTTTGGCTTCCATCCCAAATTCATCAAATGTATATTATTCTCCCTCTTGAATAATGGAAGCCCAACCAAGAGCTTTGCATCAGCTAATGGATTATGGCAAGGCTGCCTCTCTCTACATTCCTTTTCATTTTGTGTTCGGACATGCTTTCGAGAGCTCTTCATTTAGTAGCGGATGTTGTCCCCATGGTCCCCAAATATCCCATCTTCTTTCTGCCGAGGATCTTCTCTTGATGGTTAAAGCTAATGCTAGAACTGCTCGGGAGCTCAAAAAGGTGTTAACTACCTGCTGCATTCATGAATCACACGTTCAATTCCTTCCTCAACCAAACCGGCAATTTCACAGCACATCCTTGACATTCCGGTATCTGCTAGTATGTTGCATCTTAACGATTTCTTTCCCTTGTTTGATAGAATCAATAGCAATTTGGAGGTGTGGAAATGAAAATTTCTTTCACAAGCGGGTAGAATGGTGCTATTGCAAACTGTTCTTGTATCTAGTAGTGATGGGGCCAATGAGCCCCATGGGCAACGGTAATCTTACCAGAGTCGGATCAATCATTTCTGGAGTCGCCCTCGGCCTCGATAAGACAGTCAGTCAACCTCGGCCTCATCCACTCGGCCTCGACCTCGGCAAGACAACCACTCGGCCTTGGTAAGACAGCCACTCGGTCTCAGCCAGTCGGCCTCGACAAGACAACCACTTGGTTCTCGGCCCTTGGCCTTGGCAAGACAACCTCGGCAAGACAGCCAGTCGACTCGGCCTCCGCCACTCGGCCTCGGTCCTCGGCCTCGGCAAGATAGCCACTCAGCCTCAGCCACTCGGCCCTCGGCCCTCGACCTCAGCAGGACAGCCTCAGCAAGACAACCAGTTGGCCTCGGCCTCAGCCTCAGCCCTCGGCCTTGGCAAGACATCCACTCGGCCTCAACTAGTCGGCCTCGACAAGATAGCCACTCGGCCCTTGGCCCTCGATCAGTCAGCCTCGGCAAGAAACCCTTGACCTCGATAAGACAGTCAGTCGGCCTCAGCAAAATAGCCACTCAACCTCAGCCACTCGGCCCTCAGCCTCGGCAGGACAGCCTCAGCAAGAGAACCACTCAACCTCAGCCACTCGGCTTCGGCAAGACAACCATTGACCTTAGCCAGTCGAACTCAGCAAGACAGCCACTTGGCCTCAGCCAGTTGGCTCCGGCAAGACAGCCTCGGCCAACTTCCAGGTAATTTTTCAGTAGCCATATTGTGGGGCCCACATGCTAGCTCCACCACTCACCACTGTCCGCACAGGACAGCAGAGGAGTAGCATGGGGGACATATCTGATAAACATCGTAATGGCCGTCCATGCCCTGCAGCAGCCTGCAACAACTGTCCAAGTCAAGCAGCACTCACCAATCAGCTGCAGCCACCTACTCTGATGGGACACGGCCTACAGCTCTGACATGCCAAAAAAGGAAGCAAGTCTTGCCATTGCTGCCACCATCATAAATGCTCTGACAAGTGACCATGCACCAAGCTAGTCTCACAGACTCCAAGCACCAATAAAATGGGTAAGAGGGACCCCCGACTAGATAACTCAACACACAACTCCTAAATGCTCATACGCTCATAGAGAGCATCTCTCTAAGTCTCTCTCTTTCTCATTCGAGCTTCCTCAATCTCACGACTGTTGTCCAGAGCACTAACTTGAGCGTTGAAGGGTCCCTACCGGAATCTCCAGTCCCCGAGACTTGTTTGTAGGCTTCCAAGCACTAGAAGCTCACCGAAAGACCCCGAGCTCGCTGGAGAAGGCGACCGAACTTCGTGGACGCTCGAGAAGGATGATTTGGCTACAACAGATTGGCGCGCTAAGTAGGGGCAGAGCACGGATCGTCAGCGATGCTAGTTTGCAGATCTCATCTTCTTATATCAAAATGGTGAATCAAAATGATGGTGATGATAAGAGTCTAAAAAGCTTCCATCAGTCATGCTAGGGGGCACCCTCAACGAACTGAGCAACAGAGAGCCATTCTCTATACCACCATCACTACTACCTCAGGCCACTCAAGCAAAACAGCATGCTACCCTTGTCCTGCAAATCCAAGCATTAGTAGCAGCTGTCCAAAAGCTCCAGGAGCAATATTTCACGGCTACACAGTAGCAAGCAAGAGCTTTCGCTCCCCCTTTAGTTGCTGCTCAGGCCAACCAACATTCCATTAGTGGAAGCTCTTCTCGCCAAGAGATTCTCTGCCATCAACTCAAGAGCAAGAGCATTCTCAAGAGCAATCTCAAGCTCAAGCTCAAGCTCATTAACAAGAGAGCAAGAGTAAGAGTTCACTAGCAAGACGTCACCACTCGCCGTCCAGACGGCTCTCTTCTTCGACTGGTTCTTTGTCTTCGGGAATCCAAAAGTTGGGAAGAGTCAAAAAAGAGGAAGCCTTTCTTTATTAGATTTTAAAGGTCTTTATCCTTTCTTCAGGAACTATAGATCTTCAACGCTTGTGACCATTCATGGAAATGATCGAGGATCGAGATGGTCGTGTACAAAAGCCCGAGTTCTTCAAAGTCTTGATGCCTGTTTCGAGGAGGAGCTGAGCATTCCACCAGCATTTGTTAACTAACGAATGACTGATAATGTCATACCGAAGAGCTTTTTTCACTCCCTTATAAGCTAAGCACCTAGAAGAAGCCCACTCATGGTCATTAAAGCTGACATGGAGAAAGCTTTTGATAATCTCATGGAAATTTTTATATGTTGTCCTCCACCCCTTTGGCTTCCATCCCAAATTCATCAAATGTATTCTTCTCCCTCTTGAATAATGGAAGCCCAACCAAGAGCTTTGCATCAACTAATGGATTATGGCAAGGCTGCCTCTCTCTACATTCCTTTTCATTTTTTGTTCGGACATGCTTTCGAGAGCTCTTCATTTAGTAGCGGATGTTGTCCCCATGGAACTGGGGCGTGACAGTCCCCAAATATCCCATCTTCTTTCTGCCGAGGATCTTCTCTTGATGGTTAAAGCTAATGCAGAACTGCTCGGGAGCTCAAAAAGGTGCTAACTACCTGCTGCATTCATGAATAACACGTTCAATTCCTTCCTCTTATCAAACCGGCAATTCCACAGCACATCCTTGACATTCCAGTATCTGCTAGTATGTTGCATCTTAATGATTTCTTTCCCTTGTTTGATAGAATAATAGCAATTTGGAGGTGTAGAAATGAAAATTTCTTTCACAAGAAGGTAGAATGGTGCTATTGCAAACTGTTCTTGTATCCAGTAGCATCTATCTCATGACAAACTCAAGCGTTCCGAGTAGAGTGTGGACCAAATTATAGGATCAAACTTTTCAAATCTTTCTTTCGGGGTCATGAAATAGGCCAGAGGAAGTTGCATCTCATTGTATGGGAAAGCATTCGAAATTTGGCTATGTGAAGGATCGCTTTCATGGGACAAGCGGCCATGCAGCTAATTTTTAACGGACTCCATTTGGAGCACGGTGGTGTCGACGAAATACAATTTCTTTGTTTGGGATAGCTTCCAATGCCGAAGAGGATCTTCACCAATCTGAAAATTAGTTTGCTCTGGAGCCAAATGGGTGCAGCATATGATCATCAGGCAGATTGGAAATGGGAATCAAAACATCGTAACAAATGATCCTTGGTTTTCTGACATCCCAATTAACAAACTTGCAATCCCACTAAATATGGAGCCGGTTGAGGATCTCCCTTTCGTTTCCCATCTGATTAGCTCCTCTAAAACCTGGAACGTTCCGTTCCTACAACAAGCGTTCGATCCTTCTACGGCCAACCGCATAGCATCCTTGCCCATTCCCAAGACATGTACGAATGTGCTGACAGATTGGTTTGGAAGGATACAGGCAATGCAGAGATTAATAAGGCTTGAGATGTGTACAAAAGAATCCTCGATCTGCAAGGCAACTAAGTCATTCACAACTTCAATTGGGTGTGGAGTCTCATGGAACCTCCCAGACTTTTAAGTTATTTCGGTGCAAAGCTGCTTGGGGTTCACTTCCATGCAAAGAACTTTTAATCAATGCTGGCCTCATCTCCGTGACTTATTCAACATGCGATCTCTGTCTTAACTCCCTTGAGAATCTAGATCAAATACTTGTCCATTGTCAGCTAGCAGCTGCAATACCTGGAACCTAATTAAGGAGAACCATTACTTCCAGTGGATTTGTCTTTGGCTCCTTACCAGAATGCTAGATGGCTTTTCGAACACTCAAGCTGAAGTACAGGTTAAAACCCTTGCCTGTTTTATTGGCTGGTACTCACCATGGACATCACGAAATGAAAGACCTTTTCAGAACAAACATCAGTTCTCCACCAAATTCTAACCACTGCTACATACTTAGCTCTGGAATTTCGAGAAGCATTGCAAAATAAGGTTGATGATCTATCCCACGGACCTAGTTCACTGGCAATTCTGTGAGCTCTCAAACCCCATCTTTGTTTCCTGGGTGGCCCCCTCCCTATGAAGTCCATTTCGATGCTTCTTAGAAATAAAGCGAAGCTTGTGCTGGATTCCTAATCAGAGACTAGCATGGCAACTTCTGTATGCTGGATCTAAAGTATTTTACTCACCTTCAGTACTGTCCGAATTAAGCTAAGTTCAGTGCAACCTAGGTGGAAGCTAGGAATCGCAATTACAAGTACTCAACTAGGCTTACAAAGAATCTAGGTGGAAGGTGGTTCTTCAACAATCATCACTTGGATTCGTGGATGCTCCACAACTACTGGACAATCTGACCATTCTTTGCTACTTGACATAAAGCACTTGATAAGGTCCCTGCACTTCTTCAAAGCCAGTCACACTTTCCGCCAAGCAAACCAGCCAACGGACTGTCTAGCAAGTAGACACTGCAACGAAGAATCTCTCTCAATCTCATCCATTCAGAAGACAAAGCTTGTATAATTGCGATGCTATGGGTGCTCATGAACTTGCAAGATCTCCAATAATTATTCTGGAGTTCATTTGATCACCCCCTCCTTAACCAAAAATGAAGCAATATTAATTATATATTTATTAATCATTCTCTCTATATTGGAACTCAAGTATATCGTAAAAATATCTTTTTTTTTTTTAATTGTGATATTTTTTCTTACTGTCAATTTGCAAAATACTGTAAAAGGGCCCTCAAATACATTTTGACTTCCAAAACTTGGATGAAGTTATAGCAGCCCAAGCTTTGGAAAAGGACCATCTCCTACAAGGTATAGTAGCCCTTAATATTCTTTTCAGTAGCTATGCAAATAGACTTGAATTCTGATTCTTAGTCAACAGGCCATCAGCATGACTTCTAACTTATCCCATTTTGGTGAACGCCTTTAACATGTTATAAAGCTAGACCTACAATTGTATAAGCGAGTAATGCCTCTATACATTACGTAGCATGTAGGACATTAAAATCTATGCTTACGTGCACTTCTACGTGTTAAAAGAAATGCCTCAAAAATTGAATTAAATACACGTACCAGAGCCCCGACTCTCGTCCAAACATTGCCAGCGCCCTGATAAAAAGTAAGGAGTCACGGTGGTGGCTCTCACTTCACACGCCATTAAAAAGTAGGGCCGGGGTCCATGGAGGTCCCATGCTCGAGACAACCTTTTACCTCTTTCTTGATAGGGCTGTGCCTCGTGCAGCTGTATTCTTAAAGGCATCCACACGGTGCCAACCTTCCCAAGAAATCTCTCTTCCCATGCTTGTCTGGACCTCCGTCACTGGGTCCAACACTCTCCACAAAGCCCTTTCCCCTGAGCGCATATATGTATATATTATAACTATCGGCTCTCTCCTCTCCACTTAGCTCTCTTCTCTCTTTCTCTCTCAAGATGATCTCTATTCTTAGGCTCTTGCTTGTAGTGAGCTTGATCTCTTGTGCGACGGTCGCAAGGTCATTGCGCCACAATAGCCCAACCCCTCCAGGCCTGCCCCGGCTCACGGATAGTTTCTCTCGCCTCCCATTTGATAAGCATTCTCGGTATTCTTCGGCGGTCAAAACGTCCAACGATCCAATAATGGATCGTACATCAATCTCAAACTTGACAACTCCTCAGGTAATCTTATTCTTCTGTACTTCTTTTTTCTTTGTTTTTTTTGGGCCTTGTTCGATCAACAAGCCCTTGTTGCTTGATTTGATCTTCTCGTAGCCGCCAATGATCTGTTAAACTTGTTCTTTGGTAGCAGGGTCTGGTTTCAAGTCCAGAAACATGTACTACTATGGATTCTTCAGTGCTGCAATCAAGCTGCCTGCCGATTACTCTGCCGGAGTTGTGGTGGCATTCTATGTAAGAACTCTTTCCCTTCGTCCCTCCCTCGCTTTCTCGCGCACGCACCACACACAACGCGCAATGAATGCCAGTTATTTCCTTGCAATGGCTGTACGTTTATGATAAACTATAACTTTGCCATGACTTCGACTGTCGACGGCTATGGCCATTGCGATGAGAGTAGCTATTTGTATCTAAATTTTTTGGTTTTTGAGCATTAAAAAGATGTGAAACAGCAAAGTAAACTATGTACGTAGGCGAGCAAAATTCATTGCACATTTTTTAACGCATCCATCAAGAATGTCAGCGAATCAGGCCAGCACATGCACAATTGAAGTGAGAAAATGATGGTTGCATGTGCCCGAGTAAGTGCTGTTCAAAGATGACAAACTAAGCCTCACGATAGTTACGTAAGTCGAGAGCTTCTTTCTTTTTTTTTTTTTTTTTTTTTTTGACGTAAACTGGGGAGGAAATTCCTCCAAGTAATTAATAGTCAGTGATGGTATAAGCTATCTAAGTCGATAGCTTATATCATGACTTGACTACGAGTATTACGTTTAATTGCATGTAGTATATATTGTCATGTATATCCTAGTTTAAATACCATATTTGTGCATGTCAAACATCGTGGAGCTATGCTGAAACAATTAAGACTACTGTTATATGTTTGGTTTAATGCTACTATATCTAAAACCAGGCTTAATATTAGGACTCTTAATATTGGATCGACCACAGAATCAACTCAACTGATCCTATGTCTTTGCTAAGGAATATTGAATTAGAGACCCCCAAACAAAGCTCGATTCTGTCAGCAACTAAGATCTGCCAGAACGAACGGGCAGTTCTATTAAGACAAATATCTTGTTCTGGACCTTGAATGCTAAAAATATGGCTCTTCATAGACAAAGCTCGATCGTTTCGAGCACTGTCACCACTGGCTGCTTATTTGAAGGGATGACTGTGCCAACGCTCAGCTATTAAAAGGATGCTTTCCTACCAGACTATTAATTTAGATATCCGCAGCTACCTGGCCATATCTATTTAATGCCAAGACCTGCCGACCACCCAGCATTGCCAGCTAGCTAGATGGGGCACATTCATCTCGCTGGGGGCAAGAGTGCCTTTGTCCCACTCTTCTAGCTAGCTGGATCTGAGGGGCAAATATTTGGAGGCACGGGTCTTTCAGACAATCTAGTGGTAGAATGGTAGCTCATGACTCAATTAATTCTCTGTATATTAAAACTACTTTTGTGATTCATACCAATCCCGTTCCTCCTGTCACAAGGTTGGGGCAATTTTTATTGGCACAATCCAGCTTAAAATTCTGTTTGAATTGACTATTAAGATATTTTTAAATGATAATTAATCAATAATCATGTGAGATCGATAGCTGTTACTCAATAACTATATGTCTGTAGCTAAACCAACTATTAATCCAAATAAACTCTAAAATCAAAGATTATGCTACACAGCCTAATATACATTGAAGATTAGTGCTATAGAGCTCAATTTTAGAATCAAGATTCTTAACAATGTACCATAGAGTGTGATACATATTTTAATGCGTCGTTCTGCCTTTTATTCATCGTAGAATCCAACATTTAATCAGAAAAAAAAAAAAAGATTTTAGCTGTGATGAAAAGTTGGGATGCTTACCACATCCTACGGTGCACCGAAAAGGCCTCCAGCCGCTGAAGAAAGGCATTGCCCCAGCCGGCCTGCCTCGTGATCCTTGGGTGAGCTGGTGTAATTCATGAATTGTGCCATGCTTGGTGGTTTTAAAACGCCGACATCATTGTCATGTGGTTGAAAGGTGATGCCGAGCCTTTATCAAGCAAAACGTCGGCCGTCACTCAATTCAAATTTATCTTTTTTTTTTTTCTCTTTTTTGCTAGATTTTAAAATATTCAAAAAAAAGGTAATTGTAAAATCATTTTCAAATAATTTATATTAACACATTATAAAATTTTAATATATATTATTATAGTATAATTAATATTATTAAATATAATATAATATTAAAATAAATTATTAATATATTATATAAATTGCTAATATGATATTATATTATTAATAATTTAATACACATGAAGGTCATAAATATTAATAATTTTGAATTCAGTATTTATGTATTTTTATATAATATAATGGTGTCTAAAATATAAAATATTATATTAATACTAAATTTAATTATAATATAATATAACATATTATATATTAATATTAAATATAATATAAATAAATATTTAAATATCAATGATGCATATTAAATATATAATTAGGCTAAATTATTAAATATTATGTGAAAGTAATGAGCATAATCTTAGATTATTAGATTTTTGTAATCTTAGGTCTATCTTTTATATAAGAATCGGATTATCATGATTTGTAATATAATAATATGAGATTATTAAAAATCAAATATTATCATCCAAATTATTATTTTTAATTGATAAATATAGTACTTTCAAATTATCAAGGTAAATTACTACTAATCAAATTACCCCTAACTATCCTTGGTTTAAAAAATATCTATGAGCAATTTTTTTCAAAAAAAGCAAACTTTCACTTTAGCTACTATGTTTTGGAACCTAAAAAACGTAATCTAGTTATGGTCATTTAGTGTGTTGTACCAATATATGGCTGGTGTTACATCATAGAGCTCGAAGATTTTTTTTTTTTTTTTTGAATGTTTTGAAAAGTGCTTCAATCAAACGCAATGATGGCTTATAAAAATTTGGCATATAATTTGACCTATATTGAATATCACTTTTAGATCCTACTTATTCCTCGAGTAACATACAAAGTAGCTCATATCAAGTCTTAATCCTCCTAGAAGAAGTACAGCCCATTGAAATAATTAATACGAGGACTTCAATTTTGAAATACCATACTATTTAGATGAACAATGAGAAGTAACACTCTAGTTGCTAATAGTGGACATAGTTAGCTAATAGGTATTTACTTATACGTAAAAGGAAGCCACTGATGGCATTAAAACTCCTTCCATCGTGCAATGAGAGCTGTTATTTATAAAAACCATGAATTGAACTTCAGATTTCGAGTGCCCTCTATTCAAAGTTACAATAGTTTAATTTCTTTTACTGTTTTATTATTAGAATATTACTGTCAGGTTGCAATACTACGCTGTATCCATGATTATGTATTTAAAAAGGGCAAAAAAGCAAAAAATGTTGGTGTGCCCTTTATTTAGCTTAAAAAAATGCCGGTTTGGTCCCTTTTAGACGTTTAAAAAGAAAAAGTTAAACTACACTTTTAACCCTTAAATTTAGAAAGCCAGTTCTTTATTAGTTTTTAAAATTTAAAAAATTATAAAATTTAAAAAATTATAAAATTTAAAAAATTATAAAATTGATCATAAATTTTATTTTTTTATTTCTACTTGATTTCTACCATTAAAACAAGATAACATTGTCCTCAACCTCATTGTCACGTCAATAATAAAAAAATAAAAAAAAAAGAAAGAGAGAAGCGGTGCGAATGGTTGGCCAGCACGGAAGGCTCCCTCCTCCCCTGTGACACACGATGGAGCGAGAACCTCTCCTTCCGCGCCAATTTTCTCTATCTCTTTCCCTCTTTTTCTTCCTCTTTTATTTTTTTATCGTTAACGTGAGGTTGAGAAAATGTTGGATGCCATGTAAGTGAGTTATTTACGGCATTCTCAAGTCAACTCAACTCAACTCATCTAAGCCTTTTTTTCAACTACATGGGGTCGGCTACATGAATCTGCTTCCTCCACTCTGCTTTATTCAGGACCTAATCAACATTTAAATAATAAATAGTTATATTTTTTTAATTATTTCTATCCATGTTAGTTTAGGTCTACCTCTACCTCTATCCTTACCATGAATTGTTAAAAGATCATTCTTTTTAACTAAAGGTCTACGTTTTATATATCCAACCATCGTAATCGATTTTCTCTCATTTTATCTTTAATTGGGCTACTCCTATCATTTCTCTTATATGTTTATTTCTAATTCTATCTTTTAAAGTTTTACCACATATCCATTTTAACATACGCATTTCTATTACACTTAATTTATTCATATATTATTTCAATATTGTCCAACACTCTATTTCATATAACATAGCTAGCCTAATAGGAGTTTTATAGAATTTTTCTTTAATTTTATTAGGATGCACCGATCATACAATACTCCCGAAGCATTCCTCCACTTAATCTATCCTGCTTTAACTCTATGATTCATATCTTCACCTATTTCACCTTCTTATTGGATAATTGATCCCAAATACCTAAAATTTTTACTCTTTGATATCTCTTGGCTTGCAATGTTCACCGTTTCTTCATTTATATTTCTACTCCCACTAAAATTATAATTCATATATTCAGTTTTAGTTATATTAATCTTAAAACCTTTAGATTCTAAAACTTCTCTCCAAATCTCTAGCTTAGCATTTATACCAGATTTAGTTTCATCAATCAACATTATATCATCTGCTAATAACATATACCATGGGATATTATTTTGAATATATTTGGTCAATTCATCCATAACTAATATAAAAAGATACGGACTTAAGGCAGATCCTTGATGTAAACCTACAGAAATTAAAAACTTACTAGTTTCTTCTATTATTATTTTAACAATAGTTATTACTCTATTATATATATCTTTTATCAATTCTATGTACCTTTTGGTAACTTCTTTTTTCTCTAAAATCCATCATATTATTTCTCTAGGTACTATATCATATGCTTTTTTTAAATCAATAAAAACCATATGAAGGTCTTTTTTTCTCTATATCTCTCCATCAATCTTCTTAATAAATAAATAGCTTCCATGGTCGATCTTCTAGGCATAAATCTAAATTGATTATTTGATACCAAAGTTTTAGCTCTTAATCGATTTTTTATTATTCTCTCCCATAATTTCATTGTATGACTCATTAGCTTAATCCCTCTATAATTTGCACCGTTTTGAATATCTCTTTTATTTTTGTAAACAGATATTATATACTTTTTCTCCAATTATCTAGCATTCTTTTAGTTGCTACAATCTTGTTAAATAAATTGGTTAACCACATAACTCTAATTTTTTCTAATCTTTTTCAAACCTCAATATGGATCACATGTGGTCCTAATGCCTTTGCATTTTTTATTTTACTCAAAGCCTTTTTAACCTTAAGCATGCTAAATCTATAAAAAAAAAATTATGCTCATTTATTACTATAGGTTATCACATTCTTCTACCCTTAAATATATCAAATTATTTTTATTTAATAATATTTTAAAATAAAATTTTTATCATTCTTTTATCTCTTCTTCATTTACTAATACTCTTTCATCTTCATCCTTAATACATTAATATAGTCAAAATCTTTTATTTTCTTTTCTCTTAGTTTTGCTAATTTATATATAGTCTTTTTACCTTCTTTCATATCTAGTCTATTATATAAATCATCATAGACTTTAAGTTTGGCATTACTTACTATTTTTTTAGCTTCTTTCATTGCATCTCTATACTTTTTAAGACTTTCTTCATCCCTAGCCTCTTGCCAAATTTTATTGTTTATCCTTTTAAGCTTGATGATAGCTTGAACTTCTTCGTTCCATCATCAAGTTTTCTTTCCTACTAATCCTACTTCTTTTGATTCTTCTAGAACTTCTTTTGCTATATTTTTTATGCATTTAGCTGCTTTTTTCATATTAAGTTGGGATTACTATCTATATTTATAGTCATTACTCTTACTAAATTTTCTTTAAATAATTCTAATTTTTTTCCTTTCAAATTTCATCATTTAATTTTTAAATTAATAGTTTTAAGTTATACTCTAGATTTCATTTTTATCCATATGTCTGCTACCATTATCCTATGTTACGAAGTTAAACTTTCTTCTGGAATAACTTTACAGTTTTTGCATATTATTTTATCTATCTTCCTAGTTAAGAAAAAATCTATTTAACTTTTATTAGATCCACTTTTAAATGTTATTAAATGTTCATCTCTCTTTTTGAAATAAGTATTTTCTATTGTTAGATCATACGTCATTATAAAATCTAATAAGCTTACATCGGCTTTATTTCTATCTCCAAATCCATATCCTACATGTACCTTTTCATACCATCCCTCTGTTTTCTATATATCCATTAAAATCTCCTTCCAAATATATCTTTTTTTCTTACGATATTTCTTGCATTAGCTTATCTATATCTTTCCAAAATTGTCTTAGTTTGTTGGTCTAATCCTACTTATGGTGCATATGTACTAATTATGTTAATTATATTATTCTTAATTATAAATTTTAGTGATATAATTCGATCTCCTTTTCTAGTTACCTTAACAATATATTCCTTAAAATTCTTGTCTACAATTATTCCTACTCTATTTCTATTTTATATTTTCAGTAAATATAATATATATCATGTATTCTCTATTTCTCTATATCTTTCACTTACCCATTTAGTCTCTTGTAAGCATATTATATTTACTTTTCTTCTAATCATAGTGTCCACTATCTCCATAGTTTTACCTATTAGTGTTCCTATGTTTTATGTTGCTACTCTAAGCTGACTATCAAGGACTAACTGCTTTACCCGCACTCGTCCAAAGTGCAAGAACCCTTGCTCACTTATCACCATACCCGGGTGCCTGTGCGGCGCCCCTTGCTCATTTTTTAAAACATCCGAAGGTAGAATGCAATGCGTCTCTTAACGGAAATATCTTAGTCCTTCGCATAGTTTGATTTACTAAATTCATGTTTTAAGGTTCTGATGTTCTAGCCCTTTGCATAATTTTTTAAAGTTTAAAAAAATAAAAAATACATTATTTAACTTTAAGAATCAAAAATATACTTTAGATTAAAAAAATAATATTGAAAGTGATGGGGTCAGTGAACCCCCATGGGCAATAGTGATAGCACCAGCCTTGGACCATCCCAATCGGCTTTGGTAAGTCGGCCTCGGTTCTCGCCGGCCTCGCCCATCCTCGCCAGCCTCGGCTCGTCCTAGTCGGCCTCGATTCTCACCGGCCTCGCCCATACTCATCGGCCTTGGCCCATTCCACTCGGTCCTAGTTCCAAGGCGGCCTCATCTTCGACTCGGCCCCAACTTCCTAGGCGGCCCCAGTTTCCTAGGTAGCCTCAGCTTCCTAGACGGCCCCAGCTTCATAGGCGGCCCCAACTCCAAGGCGGTCCCAGCTTCATGGAAGTCCTTCCTTCAGACTCAACCTTCTCTACTCGGCCTCGAACTCAGCCTTCTCTACTCGGCCTCGGACTCAGCCTTCTCTACTTGGCTCTCTCGGCGTCGGCCTTAGCACCGACCTTAGAGTTGGTCTTAGTGCCCACGTGGTCTACTGCCGACTACAATCGCCATGTCACCCACCTACCACCTGCGGTCCTGCATGGCCGACGATATCTGGCAAGCCTTGTAACAGCTACCCATGATATCTGGCAATCTCCGTAACAATCGTCCACTATATCTGGCAAGCCTCATAACGACCGTCCAGGCCCTGCAAGCCTGCAATAGCTAGCTGCAGCCATCCATATTAGATGGGGCACGGCCTCCAGCTCTGACGAATGATCACACTTCTAATCTTACATACTCCAAAGGTCAATGAAATGGGTAAGAGAGACCCCCGATGAGGTAACTAACTCACAACAACTCCTACACGCTAATACTCGCTCACACAGAGAGTACTTCTCTAAGTCTCTCTCTCTTTCGAGCTTTCTCAAGCTCACGAGTATTGTCTAAAGCACTAAATTGAGCATCGGTGGGTCCCCGCCAGAATTTCCGATCCTCGAAACTTTTGCATGCTCTTTATCATGAGAAGCTCACCGAAAGATCCCAGGCTTGTTGAAGAAAGCGACCGAACGCTCGAGGAGGGTGATCTGTCAATAACAGATTGGCACGCCAGGTAGGGAAGGGCTCACCTTAGGAGACAGAAGGCTTTAAAACACAATGCTACAAGCCCTTATTCCCTATCACACAACAATGGTGGTGACACACGCCCAGGATGCATCCACCAGCCATGCTAGGGGACATCCTCAACAAACTGAACAACGGGAGGCTAGCCCCCCCGCTTTGCCTGCACCACGACCTCAGGCTGACCAGCCTGACCCACTTATCGCTCTCACACAATAAGTCCAATCACTGGTGGTGGTGGCACGCAAGCTACAAGAGCAGCACTCCGCGACCATGCAGCAACAATTAAGACCTTCCTCACCGCACGCAGTAGCTGCTCAACCTAGTTAACAGTCTACTCGTGGGAGGTCCCCTCGGAGAGAGGTTCATCGCCCTCATGCTTCGCCTGAACACCATCGCCAAGGGGCCCCCAAGAGGCGACAATCCCTCGGTCACCATTCGTGCAAACTCTCTCCCAAGCGAAGATGTGGGAAGGAGTCTGAGCGAGAACACAATCATCGGCATCACCCCTTCCCTTATTCATTCTCTGAGTCATCAGGGGAGGAGTCCATTGACAAACGCATCAACCACTGGGCAGAGAGGCACCTCGATGAATGCCATCAATGGTTGGAGGAGCTCAACCGAAGATTCACCAATCAATCAAAGGTGGACTACGATAGTTGTCCCCCATGACTCATCGTGTCATGGAGGAACCGATCCTTTCAAGGTTCCTTCTTCCTCAGTTGGATCTGTACGATGGTACAACGGATCCACTAAATCACCTTGAGAGCTACAAAGCTCTCATGCAAGTTCAGGAGGCAACTGATGCCTTCCTCTGCATTGCCTTTCTAGCAACCCTTAGGAAAGTAGTGCATGCCTGGTACTCCCGTTTACCACTACATAGTATTGATTCCTTCTGGCAACTGGAAAAGACCTTTCTGGTGCACTTCGACATTTGCCGGAGGATTTTTAGGGTTGCTGATAGCCTGTTCTCCATCCGACAGAAGGAAGAAGAGTTTTTTAAAGACTTCGTGGCCCGTTTCAAAATGGTCGCACTCGAAGTCTATCACCTAGATGATGTGACAACAACTCTGGCTCTGAAACGAAGACTCCATCCTTCCCATTTCATTTACTCCCTGGGCAAGAAACCCCTCAGCTCCTACTACGATCTTCTAAGCCGTGCACAAAAATACATCCATGCAGACAAAGCTGATTCCATTGAAAGGAAAACTGAGGGAAGGTACAGTAACAAATCGGCCCACGCAAAGCCAAGCAGCCCCCACCCCATAAAGCCTGAGCCCCCGCACAGATCAGACAACCGATATCAAGGTCTCACCTCCAGGGAAGGTAATCTCACCCCTCTCCTTGCCCCCAGATCTCACATACTCATGGAGTCGAGGGTGAGCCCTACTTCCGTCGCCCTGTTCCCCAGAAGCCAAGAGTTCCCCATGATAAGAGCTTGGACTATCCTTTTCATCGGGACAATGGCTACAACACAGAGGATTGCCACAACTTGAAGCAGGCCATAGGACCTTATTTAGTGAGGCTACCTCAAAAAGTTCATCCAAGGGGGCCCCCTAGCTGCTCCACGCCTGATGGGGCCTCCACCCCTGCAGGCCAATATCGACAATACCCCAATCGAAAAGATAGTTGGGATGATTTCCTAGGAGGCAGTCTCTTCTTCCAAAAGACCGATATACCAATGATGTACGCACTTAGCTGATGAAAATAAAAAGAGCTTTCAACACTCTACCTTCTCAACTGACTCACTTCACAAGTTGAAGGTCAATTCTCCAACAACCACTTGGGCCAGCGTGAAGAAACCCTTAAGGCAGTTCAAGACCTTCGATGGTTTTGGTGACTCTCGGTTACCCCTTGGGTCAGCGCAAAGAAACCCCCGAGATGGTTCCAAAAGGCTCCCGATGGCCTAGGCGACTCTCGAGTCACCCCTCGGGCCAGCGCAAAGAAACCTATAAGACGGTTCCAAAAGGCTCCTGATGGCCTAGGCGGCCCTCAGGTCACCCCTTGGGCCAGCACAAAGAAACCTCCAAGGCGGTTATAAAGAAAAAGGACTCCAACGACTTCAGCAGCTCTCAGGTCACCACTCGGGTCAACCGAAGAAACCTCCAAGGCGATTACAAAGAAAAATGACCCAAACGACTTCAGCAGTTCTCGTGTCACCACTTGGGCCAACCGAAGAAACCCCCGAGGCGGTTATAAAGAAAAATGACCCCGACGACTTCAGCAGCTCTTGAGTCACCACTCAGGCCAGTCGAAGAAAACCCCGAGGCAGTTTCAAAAGGACCTCGACAGCCCAGGCGGCTTTGGGTCACCACTCGGACCGGCTGAAGAAACCCCCGAGATGGTTCCAAAAGGACCCCGACAGCCTAGGCGGCTTTGGGTTACCACTCGGATCGACCGAAGAAACCTCCGAGGCAGTTCCAAAAGGACCTCAATGGCCTAGGTAGCTTCGGGTCACCCCCGGGCCGACCGAAGAAACCCTCGAGGCGATTACAAAAGGACCCTGACGACCCAGGTGGCTCTCGAGTCACCCTCGGGCTGGCCGGAGAAACTCCCGAGGCAGTTCCAAAGAAAAAGCTTTCAAGCCTCTAATCGGCATCGACATCGAATACAACGCAATGGCAAAAAGCTATAAAAGCTAGGTACACTGCACTTTAACAAAAAGTTTCTTTTTGTTAATGTTTGAATGCATTACAAGAAAACCGACAAAGGCAGCTCATGGCTGGGAGAGACCAATTCCCCAGCTCATAGTTGACGCTGCTGGCCACTCTTAGTCAGCCAATTAGAAGATTCAGCCAGCTTTCCAGGTAGGACTCTGACCCATTCGGCCACCCAAGCTGCGCTCCATCTCTACCCCAGCTGCTCAACTCTGCCTTAGCGTCTTCATCTTAGCTTCGGCCTCAACTTTGCCTTAGCGGCCAATGGCCAACTTATTTTTTGAGCAGGCAAATGCACGGCTTCAAAGAGCATGCAAATGTCCACACAAAGCAGACGAAAATTAACCAAGGCAATGTGAAAGGAAAAAGATCTCTTTACTAGGAAGGAATCAAAGCCCAAGGCTAGTATGAAAAGACAAGTGCAAAAATAAAGAAATTCTATACTCTTTTCGCTTGACGGATGCAAGGCACACGGTCGAACAAGCTCAGGAGTATGGGGGGCATCTGATGGGGCCAGTAAAACCCCATGGGCAACAGTGATCGTACTAGCCTTGGAACATCCTAGTCGGCTTCGGCAAGTCGGCCTCGATTCTCGCTGGCCTCGCCCATCCTCGTCGGCCTCGCCCATCCTTACCGGCCTCAGCCCGTTCCACTCGGCCCCAGCTCCAAGGCGGCCTTGACTCTGACTCAGCCCTAGCTTCCTAGGCGGCCCCGGCTTCCTAAGTAGCCCCAGCTTCCTAGGCAGCCCCAACTCCAAGGCGGCCTCAGCTCCAAGGCAGCCCTTCCTCTAGAGTCAGCCTTCTCTACTTAACCCCCTCGGCGTTGGCCTCAGCACCGACCCTAGAGTTGGCCTCGGTGCCTACGTGGTTCCCTATTGACTGCAACCGCCATATGGCCCACCTACCACCTGTAGTATTGCTTGGCCAACGATATCTGGCAAGCCTCATAATGATCGCCCATGATATTTGGCAAGCCCCATAACGACTATCCAGGTCCTGCAAGCCTGCAACAGCTAGCTGCAGCCATCCATATTAGACGGAGCATGACCTGCAGCTCTGACGGATGATTACACTTCGAATCTCACAGACTTTGGTCAATGAAATGGGTAAGGTGGACCCTCGATGAGGTAACTAACTCACAACAACTCATACACGCTCACATAGATCTCGCTCATACCGAAAGATTTTGGGCTCACTAAAGAGGCGCTCGGACGTTCGCGGATGCTCAAAAAGGATGATCCATCAACAACAGAAAGATCTGACAAAAAGACAGTACATGGGTGAAAGCATGACTACTGGCGTCATGGCCAAAACGTCAGGCACCAGTCATCTCTGACAAACGAGTTGGACGGATCAATCCATGTGCACCGTGAAGGGCCATTTGGTGACGTCGTCTTTGTCAGGAGTTTCTATTCGCACCGCAAAAATTACTCTCTACACCCGCGCTTAAAAAAAATAATTATGTAATGACCATTATATCCCTCGTATTTTCTCTTCACACCCCCATTTGAACAAACCCCCTTCTGGCACTGTCTCCTTCCCTCCTCACCTCTTTCGGTACCATCCCCTTTCCTCCCCTCCTGGCACCCCCATCTGAACAAACCCCCTTCCGACACTGTCTCCTTCCCTCCTTCCGGCACTGTCCCCTTACCCCCTCACCTCTTTTGGTACCATCCCCTTCCCTCCCTCGTGGCACCCCCATCTGAACAAACCCCTTCCGACACCGTCTCCTCCCCCCCTTCCGGCACTGTCCCCTTACCCCCTCGGCTCCGGCCCTTCCTCCCTCATCCCCTTCGTTTGGTTTATCAGGACCGAATGAAAGCTATTCGTTCGATCCTAATGGATCGAACAGACGCCTTCTGTTCTGTTTGGATAGTCCAGGCCAAATAGAGCGCCTCTGTTCCGTCATGTTTGATCGAACAGAGGGCCTTTATTCAGTCCTGTTTGGCCGAACAAAGGGCATTTGTTCGATCCAACAGGGCCGAACAGATGGGTAAGGAGAGATGGAGGGCGGGGGAGCCAGTGTTGATGCCGGTGCCGGAGAGGGGCGAGGGGAGCCGGTGCCGGGGAGGCGATGAATGGAAAGAGCAGGGAAGGGGAGACCGGAGCCGATGAAGCAATGCCAGGGGGAAGCCGTTGCTGGGGGGATGGTGCCGGAAGGGAAGCTGGTGCCGATAGGGAGAGGGGAGTCAAGGTCGATCAGGGAGGGGAAGCCGATGTCGAAGGATGAGAGGAAGTCGGTGTCGATCAGAAGGAGATGGGGGAGCCGATGCTAAAGAAAAGGGGGGAATCGATGTTGAAAGGAGGGAGTTGGTGCCGATGGAGAGAGAAGAGAGCTGATGTTGAAGGGAATGGGGATGAAGTGGGATGGAAAGAAAAATAATAAGAGTAATTTAAAAATAAAATATTTTTAAAAAAATTTAAAAAATGTAAAGAGCAATTTTTACGGCGTAAATAGAAATCCTTTGTTTTGTTGCCATAACAATATTTTTCTCCAGCCTTGCCCTCCACCATAGGGAACTCCGTACCTTCCTTTCGGTTCAAGACCCCAGGCGGCCAGGCCCTGTCGCCACCCCAGCATGAGTTGGATGATAGGATAAGCAGGACAAAAGCCAGCCCATGTGATGCTGTCCTCTGGATTGGATGGCTCAGATTTGGGACCACACAATCCCATCTCCACCGAACATTCGATGAACCCAGTTCACTTCTCTGTCACCTCCTGCAGTCCCATAATTAATAAGAAAGATATTAAATTGAGGGCGGAACCCACCATATTATTCTCCTTGGTTGGACCAATCATGGTGTCAAAAGTTAATATCCCTGTCACGTTGCACGACGGGACAGGGACGCGTCGTTGGCAAATCGGTACGAGACGGGTAAAAGGATACCGAACTTTTAAAAAAAAAAAAAATATTTTTAAGTTTTTATATAAACGGATCATCACATAATTTTAATGCATAAATAATTCAAAGATCAAAGAAAAAAAATTAAAAGAGAAGATAAAATTTTATTTTCTTAAAACCAATTTCACCCAGTAATACGATGAGCTACAAAGAAGATAACTTAGTCAGTTCCATGATTTACCTTTCAACATACATGACAAGTTACTATAACGGTCGAATCTGTCAAATATTATGAATGAGCGATGTATATCATTATGATTGATCATATTCTGAATCCATTCAATTACAGAATCTTCTTCAATACAGATTCGCTGGGTTCGTAGCTGTTGAATCGCTCTGTTGATACCAGCTTAATTTGAAAATAAAAAAAATGCCCTATCAATCATCAAAAAACTTCTTTTATCAGATCAAATAACATACCTGCACCACCATCGGTACCAAAAACGAAAAAAAAAAAATTTCTTTCTTTAGTGCTACGGCCACAAGTTCATCCCTTCAAGGCTTTATCTCGCTTCTGAACTTGTCATCATTTATTGTTAACATTCATGCACAGGATAGAATTTCTCTTAAAAAAATATCAATATTCTTGCAACACAACATATTTTTTAAACATATCAAGTCATGTTCGTTTCCTTCAGGCAACATTACATCCAAGATAAAATTTGTAAATCTTTAACGAGAAGTTTCCATCAAAAGGTTTTTTCACAAAAAAAATAAAAAGAAAATGATGCGGGATGTTAGTATATATATATATATATATATATATCTTTTCATTATCTGAACAAAATGTATGTATGTATATATATTCCATCTGAAAGGGTGCGGTGCCTCGCAGATGTCGAACGCCGAGGTGTACCCCCACAGCCACGACGAGATAGACTTCGAGCTGTTGGGCCAGGAGCAGAGGAAGGAGTGGGCGCTCCAGACCAACATCTACGGGAACGGAAGCGTACGGACGGGTCGAGAGGAAAAGTTTTACATGTGGTTCGATCCAACGGCGGACTTCCACGAGTACAGCATCCTCTGGAACAATCATCACATCGTGTAAGCTTTCAATCTCTGGACTCGATAAATAGGCTAGACTCGGCCGGAGCTGATTCATTTATGAGTCCTATATCATGGAGGCACAAGTTTATACATGAGCTAATCATCATATTCGATATTCTGTGCTGAAAGTGAAGTATAAAAATAGAAAAAATTTTATACATTGCATTCGGTGCACTAAGTTCTATATAAACTGCACTACTTTTTCTTATTCATTCATATGCTTAAGATTCTATTAAAAAATGTTAAGATAACTTTACGATATTTTGAGAAAAAAATTATGACACCGTAGTTTTAAGCTTTCGACACCGAAGTTATAAAATTAAAACACTTATTCAAAAGCAAAAAAAAAAATTACGACATTCTAGTTTTAACTTACGATACCATAATTATAAAATTAAGACATCCATTCAGAAAGCAAAAAAAAAAATTACGACATCCCAATTGTAAAGTTACGACATCATAGTTATAAAATTACGATAGAAAAATTTATGACACCCTAGTTTTAAGCTTTCGACACCAAAGTTATAAAATTAAAACACTCATTCAAAAAGCAAAAAAAAAAAAAATTACGACATCCTAGTTTTAACTTACGATACCGTAGTTATAAAACTAAGACATCAGTTCAGAAAGCAAAAAAAAATTATGACATCCCAATTGTAAGTTACGACACCATAGTTATAAAGTTACGACCGGAGCTGATTCACTTATGAGTCCTAGAGGCACAAGTTTATACATGAGCTAATCATCATATTGAAATAAATTATTCTGTGCTGAAAGTGAAGTACAAAAATAGAAAAAATTTATACATCGCATTCGGTGCAGTAAGTCCTATATAAATTGCACTGCTCTTTCTTATTGATTCATATGCTTACGATACTCATTAAAAAATATTAAGACAGCTTTACGATATTTTGAGAAAAAAATTTATGACACTCTAGTTTTAAGCTTTCGACACCAAAGTTATAAAATTAAAACACTCATTCAAAAAGCAAAAAAAAAAAAATATTACGACATCCTAGTTTTAACTTACGATACCATAGTTATAAAATTAAGTCATCGGTTCAGAAAACAAAAAAAAAAATCATGACATCCCAATTGTAAAATTACGACATCATAGTTATAAAATTACGATACCCACTCAGAAAACGTGTCTGTACATAAATTCCAAAAAAAAAAGCTGTATGATATGCATTTAGATCCGTTCAGCTTTTTTTTTTTGAAATTTGTGTACAGACATATTTTCTGAAGGGATATCATAATTTATAACTATGGTATCGTAAGTTTAAAACCAGGGTATCAAAATTTTTTTTTTTTTGCTTTCTGAAACTACGATGTGGTAAGCTTAAAACTGGGATGTCGTAAATTTTGTCCTTGAAATGTTATAAAGATATCTTAATATTTTTTTAATGGATGTCGTAAGCATATGGATCAATAAAAAGGAACGATGCAGTTTATATAGAACTTGTTGCACCGGATAAAATGTACAAAGTTTTTTTTCCATACAAAAATATTTTTGGCTAACAAAATAGTTATTTGTGATAGGGAATATAACAAATATTCCTCTAATAAGATCACTATTAGTACGGCCAAGTACGTAGTTACGATATAATCAACAAAAGCACACAAAATAATAATAGGAACCAAAATCAAAGAAATAGCGAGAGACGAGGATTTTACATGGTTCATCCAAACTGGGCTACGTCCACGGCTGCACAGGATCTGCAAGGCTTCACTAAGAGTTGAATCAGGTACAAGCCCTCAAAAACACTCTCTCTCAGAAACTCTTATGATCTCACTAAAAGATTACAGAACCCTTTTTTTCTCTCTCTACAACACACATAGGTCCTCACCGAGCCTCTAATTTATTTCACACGTTCGTAACTCCCACACGAGATTTTTTTGGCGAGCGGTTACAGCTGAGATGACGCCTCAAATCCTCCTCCAAAAGCGCCCTTCGGTGACTTTGGATAATGGCCAAAACATCCTCAACTAACTCCCCAAAATCTATCCAAATCTCATGTTTGTTACTTTTGGATAATGACTGATTTGCCAACTCTTCATGAACTCTGATTTGGGGCTTCCTCTTGATGAAAGTAATCTCCATCAATAACAATCTCCCACTTGGAGATTAATGACATCACTTTTAGATCTACCTTCTTTCTCTGTGCCGCGCTCTCCTGATCTATCTCTTGGAAAGCTTCACCAAGTTGCAACAGAGACTCAACTTGTCTATGCTCACAACCTTGGTGAACATATTTGCAGGGTTTTTAGCTCCATCAATTTTCTCCAGCTTCAACTGCTCCTCATCCAATGCACTGCGTATGAAATGATACCTAAGCTGAATGTGCTTAGTTCTTGCATGAAATGCTGGATTCCTTACCAAGTGAACTGTGCTCTGGCTGTCGCTCCATAATGTATTACACTCGTGCTCCTTGCCGAGCTCCTCCATCAACCTCTGTAACCAGATCATCTCTTTACTAGTTTCAGTGATCGCCACATACTCAGCTTCTATAGTTGACAATGCCACTATCTTCTACAACTGAGATACCCAGCTCACTACTGTATCACCGACAGTGAAAACATAACCAGTGGTGCTCCTCCCACTGTCTCTGTCACCAGAGTGATCGGCATCTACAAATCCCTATACTTGAAGATTATCACCTCCATAGCACAAACTGTAAGTTGATGTACCCCTGAGATATCTCAAGATCCACTTCACTGCATTCCAGTGCTCCTTGCCTGGATTCTGCATGTATCTACTGACTGCTCCCACTGCTTGTGCGATATCTGGTCTTGTGCAAACCATTAAATACATTAGACTTCCCACGGCTGAGGCATATGGAACTCTAATCATCTCATCCCTTGCCTTCTGAGTTGTTGAACACAACTGCTTGCTGAGCTTGAAGTGTGCTGCCAAAGGTGTTGACACTGCCTTTGCATTCTCCATATGGAACCTCTTCAGTACCTTCTCTATATAGTCCTCCTGAGATAGCCATAGCTTCCGTTGCTTCCTATCTCTATTGATCCTCATGCCAAAAATCTGCTTCGCCTCTCCCAAATCCTTCATTGAGAACTTCTTTGCCATCAGTTTCTTGAGCTCTTCTATCTTTCTCATACTGGAACCTACTACAAGCATATCGTCTACATACAAGGATAAAATAATAAACTCATTTGTAATGTACCTTTGAAAGTACACATAATGATCTGACTGACATCTGGTGAAGCCTTTCTCTAGCATAAAACTGTCAAACTTGAGGTACCATTGCCGCGGAGCCTGCTTCAGACCATACAAACTTTTCTTCAATCTGCAGACCATGTCATCGTTTCTCTTGACCTGTAAACCTTCTGACTGGTGCATGTACAACTCCTCTTCCAAATCTCTATGAAGAAATGCCGTCTTCACATCTAACTGTTCTAGATGAAGATCCTCCACTGCTACCATGCTCAGAATCACCCTGATGGATGTCATCTTGACTATTGGGGAAAAGATCTCCTGGAAGTCAATTCCCTCTTTCTGTGCATAACCCTTGACAACTAACCTTGCCTTGTATCTCTTGGTACCATCGACCTCATTCTTCATCTTGTACACCCATTTGTTAAACAGAGCTTTCTTGCCAGCGGGTAACTTCACAAGATCCCAAGTCTTGTTTTGCTTTAAATAGTCCATCTCCTCTTTCATAGCCAACTCCCACTTGACCTTAGCTTCATCCTACATGGCTTCCACAAAACATTATGGCTCTCCAGAATCTGTGTGCAGAACAATATCATTAGCAGAATACCTCTGTGATGGCCTGGTAACCCTTGTGGTCCTCCTCAACTGTGGAGACACTGGCTGAGGTACCGATGTATGCATGTGGCTGTCTGTTCCAACCACATCTTCCTCCTCCACATCTTTGGAGTTTCCATCTTCAGTTTGCACTCGGGGAATTTCTCCATCTCTGACAGGATCGAGTTCTATAAACTCCTGTTTCTTTTCTTCCACTGCATCCTTCCTGTCTTTGTAAGTATGCTCTTCATCAAATACCACATTCCTGCTCCGAATGATCTTATTGTTCTGGAAATCCCAGAGCTTGTAGCCATACTCATCGCCACCGTATCCAATGAAAACACACTTTGTAAACTTGTAGTCTAACTTACTTCTCTTCTCTTTCTCAATCAGAGAATAAGCAATGCAGCCAAATACTTTAAGAAAAGAAAGTTTTACCTGTTTTCCTATCCAAACCTCCTCTGGAATCCCACCATGAGAAGTCCCACCCACAGCCTTTCTTCTCATCTCATCATTCAATATACAACTAATTGCATCATTGAATGTAAGAATATCTGATACCGAGTTGCTGACTGTCATCACAAAATTGTCCCAACTCTTTGGCAAGGAACATAAGAAAAGAATCGCCCTGAATGAATCATCAAAAGCAACAGAAACCGACTCCAATTAATTAATCATTGAGTTGAACTTGTTCAGATGCTCCGTCACTGAACTATTCTCAGCCATCTTCAAATTGAAGAGCTTTTTCATGAGAAATATCTTGTTTGAGGTGGAAGGTTTTTCATACAGCTTTGTTAAAGCGGTCATCATATCTACGGTGGTCTTTTCCTTTGCAATATTATACGCCACTTGAGGTGTCAACGACAATCTGATCGTGGCCAGGGCTTTTCTATCCAGAATCATCCAATATGAGTCGCTTATTGAATCCGGCTTCTTTCCCTCTAATGGAAGGTAAAGATCCTTATGATATAGGCAGTTTCAATTTGAATCCTCCACCATCCGAAATTGTGACCATTGAATTTCTCGATTTTGATATTGTGTTCTACCATCTCTATGTTGATTTGTCCGACCGTAATAATATGAAGAAAACCAAGCTCTGATACCAATTTGATAAGGAATACAACAAATATTCCTCTAATAAGATTGCTATTAGTACGACCAAGCACGCAGTTGCGATATAATCAACAAAAAACACATGGAATAATAATAGGAACCGAAATCAAATAAAACAACGAGAGACGAGGATTTTACGTGGTTCACCCAAACTGGGCTACGTCCACGGCGGCACAGGATCTGCAAGGCTTCACTAATAGTTGAATCAGATACAAGCCCTCAAAAACACACTCTCTCAGAAACTCACTAAAAGATTACAGAACCTTTTTTTTCTCTCTCTCTACAGCAGTCCTCACCGAGCCTCTAATTTATTTCACACGTTCGTAACTCCCACACGAGATTTTTACGGCGGACGGTTGCAGTTTAAATTGCACCTCAAATCCTCCTCCAAAAGCTCCCTTCGGTGACTTTGGATAATGACCAAAACATCCTCAACTAACTCCCAAAATCTATCTAAATATCATGTTTGTTACTTTTGGATAACCAAAACATCCTCAACTAACTCCCCAATATCTTTTTAAATCTCATGTTTGTTACTTTTGGATAATGACTGATTTACCAACTCCATCGTAAACTCTAATTTGGGACTTCCTCTTGATCTTCGTCCATAACAATTTGAGCCCAATTTATCAGGAGTAAGCCCTGGACCATACTTATACCATGACCAAACAATAATGGCTCAAGATCACGAGTCTGTCCGATTTCAGTTAGACATAGCATCGGCCAACGAATAAAGTTATGTACGGGTCTGAATGATAGATCCAAAATGATATCTGGACCGGTTGCAGGTCATGACAGAGACTAGATATAAGATGATTTAAATTTATTTAGACCCTTTTAACTCTTAGGAAACCTACCTTGAAAACTACTACTTTGCTTAACAAAAATAAATAAATAAATCCTTTTTTTTTTGTTACAAACGGGCGATCATACAATTCTTGAGTGAGTCAGTCCAGATACATCAGAAGTTAAGATCTGCTGTAGAAGGATAGGACATGGGTGCCTGGCTTCCAAATCCATGGATCCGCATGTTGAGCAGCAAAGGTCGCCACCCAGTCCGCTGCCGAGTTGGCCTCACGATAAGTGTGGCGGATCTGGACAGAATCAAGCTCCCGCAACATAGACCAACAGTCCCTCAGAATCGGATTTGAGGAACCATCTATATAGCTCTCCTCTAATAACCAAGAAATGACAGTCATAGAATCCCCCTCAATCATGATTTTGGGAGCATGGAGGATCCTAACAGCAAACGAGAGCCCTGCCCAAGCAGCACCGAGCTCCGACAGAGGAACTGTTGAGTCCAGGGATCCAAAGCCTCCCGCTGCCAATAGATCACCCATTGGTCCCCGAATGATGAAAGCAGATCCAGCAGCTCTATCCCGGACACTCCCATCAAAGTTAATTTTGACATACCCTGGAGGGGGGCTCCCAAGAGACGAAAACCGTACGACGGTTCGCTGTCGGAACAGCAGGGGAGCCCCAGAGGCCAGAGGAGTCAAAATTAACACCATGAAAGGCACGGGCACATTCCGAAGTCAATAATCTAATCTGCCTCACAATCCTGTGAAAGGAAAACCTGTCATCGGAGAATATGATCTGATTCCTCGACAACCATATATAATAAGCAGTAACAGACCAAAGACCACGCTTGCTCATAGGACCGCTCCGGATGTCCTGAAGGAAAGATGATCGCGAGAAAGCCATTACCTCCAGATCCCTAGGATAGCCCATAAGAGCCCAGATCCTTCTCGCTCTGGAACAACAAAATATAGCATGGTCCACAGATTCATCCACCTGCCTACACAGAGGACAGATCGGCTGAATAGGCAGACCCTCCGAGAAAGAAGGAGGCAAGTAGGAAGACAGTCCCAAAGAATCTTCCAGATGAATAACTGAACCCTGGGGAGAACAGGAAGCTTCCAAATCCAAACTGCATCCTCCGTATGCTGAACCTGCGGTCTGTATATGTCCATAAGATCCCTAATGGGAGCCTTGGGAAGACAAGATCGCTGCCAAACCCTGGAGTCAACAGAGGAATCAGGTAAAAAGGCATCGAGAGAATCCGAGAAAGCTCCTCCCCAAAAAACTGGGTCACCGTGGGTATGTGCCATGAGTGGGGGTTTAAGGAGATAAGATCCTTAACCCTAAGATTAGGGGGAACATCCATGTTGATAAAGGAGGGCCACCGCATAAGGGGGAGCTCAGAAATCCATGTATCATTGACAGCATCAATTGACCAGCCATCACCAATCATCCAAGAGATATTGTGCATAATGGGCTGACTATGTCTACAAATCTCCTTCCAATAGGAAGAGGATCCACGGGGCGGTATAATAATCGAACCAGAAACCCAGTCACCATATCTCGCATGCATCACAGAACTCCATAAACTATGAGGCTCCAAAAGGAAACGCGAGGCATGTTTGGCAAGAAGAGCTTCTCTTCTAACAATCAAGGACTGAATCCCCAGTCCACCTTCATTAATAGGCATGCAGACCCTGTCCCAAAACTAGATGAATACCATGTCCCTCCTGCGTAGAAGCCCAAAGAAAATCTCTGAAACATCTCTCAATCCTCCTCAGACAAGTGATCGGCAGAACGGCATTCGAAAGGAGATACACAGGAAGAGAAGAGAGGACAGAACGAATGATAGTGATCCTAGCCATCATGGACAGACTAGTCATCTGCCATCCCTCAATACGCTGGCGGACCCGTCGCTCGATCTCTGCAAAGTCAGAACAGCGAGCCCGTCTACCAGTAATGGGGATCCCCAAATACTTGAAGTGATCCGTCCGAGTAGTGATACCTGATAACTCCATAATGGCCTCCCTAGTAGATCTAGGGGTCTTGGGGCTGAAGCAGATAGAAGACTTAAGAAAATTTACCCTCTGGCCCGACGCCTGACAGTAACGCTGCAGAATAGAATGAAAAGAAGCAGCATTATCAATAGAAGCCTGCCCCAGAAGAATACAGTCATCAGCAAAAAGAGATGAGAAATCAGAGGGCCCTCTCTCCCGGCCATGAATGGAACAATCCGGTGCTCCTGCTGAGCAAGATGAAAGGCACGAGAAAGATCGTCAGCGGCAAGAATAAATAACAAGGGGGATAAGGGACATCCCTGTCTCAAACCCAGAAGAGTGGAAAAATTCAGTAGGGCTCCCATTGATGAGCAGAGAAAAGGAAGGCCTCAGAATACATGCCATAATCCATTCAATAAAAGATCATCAAAACCGAACTCCTGAAGGGAGCGCTTCAGGAAGGCCCAGCTCAGTCTGTCATAAGCTCTCTCCATATCAGCTTCACCGCCATGAGACTTCTTCTCACAGGGGCTCTTTGAAGATCATGCATGAACTCCTGAGCAATGAGGACGTTATCCGATATGGAACGCCCTTTAATAAAAGCCCCCTGCTCTATAGAAATAAGACGGGGGATCACAAGCCGAAGACGGCCAACCAAGAGGCGAGCACAAACTTTATACAGAGTAGTGCAAAGGCTGATAGGTCTGAAGTGCTGCGGAAGAGAGGCGTCGGACTGCTTGGGTACCAACGTAACAAGAGTCCGGTTCCATTCCAAGGGAATTTGCTTCAATTGGAAGACAATTTGAATGGCCTGAATAACCTCTTGTCCAATTATGTCCCAATAGTGGCGATAAAATAGAGGAGGAAAACCATCAGGCCCTGGAGCCTTGTCCGGACCGAGCTCCCATAAGGCCACCCGAATCTCCTCAGCAGTGACTGGTCTGCATAGCTTTTCATTGTCCTGTGAAGAAACCCTTCTGGAATCAGGAACCCTGACCACCGGATCCCCATCAGCAGTGGAATCAGCCCATCTGGATTGAAAGAACTGGAGAAGCATATCCCGAATAGAATGGTAATCCTCCTGACCATACCCCTCCGTGTCAACTAGTCTCCGAATCCTGTTCACGGCCCGGCGCTTTAAGGTAGCCTGATGGAAGAATCTGGTATTACGATCCCCCTCACAGATCCACTGCATCCTAGACCTCTGTTTCCAGTACATCTCCTGCTGGCGAAGCAGAGAGTGGTGACGAGCAAGCAATTCCCGCAGAGAGAAAAGGTCCGAATCCAAAAGAGATCCATCCAGATCCTCCTTACCCTGAAGAACAGTAATATCAGCTTCCACCAGATCAATCTGTCTATCCAAGTTCCCCACTTCAAACCTATTCCATTTGGAAAGACGTCGTCTGGCCAGCATAAGACGACGAGAGAGACGGTAAATAGCATTGCCCCTGATTGGAAGATGCCAAATTTGAGTAATAATGGACCGAGCCCCAGAATGGACTGTCCAAAAATGCTCAAATCTAAACTGTCTAGGCTGGTGCACATCAGCCTCAGTAGAGATCAAAATAGGGCAGTGATCCGAAGCAATCCTGGGCAAGTGAGATACAGAAACCGCAGGATGCATATGAAGCCATTGGGCCGTAGCCAAAGCTCTGTCGAGTCTCTCCCAAACACGAGCTGAGCCCTGACGATTATTACACCAAGTAAACTGGGTTCTAGAATACCCCAAATCCATCAGACTAGAAGACCGTATAAAGGAATTGAATTCATTAATATCAGCTGAGGCCGAAACCCGTCTGCCCCCACGTTTTTCCTTTGCCTCAGTGATACAGTTAAAATCTCCCGCAACAATGGCAGGGAGACCTTGATCAAGGAGGGAAAGCAGCTCAGCCCAAAGGATTCGTCTCTCTCTGTAATCCGTACTGGCATAAACCGCCGAAAGCAGCCAGGGGTCAGAGGACCCCATAGAGATAAGAAGACCAATCTGCTGGTTGCACTGATGAAAAGCCTCAACCGAAACAGCAGAATCACGCCATATGGCCAATATACCCCCCGACATCCCTTCAGCCTCCACCGCATACGAAGACCAAGATCGGGAAATCTGTCTCCGAAGCCGGGCCAGAGTATCCCCCGACAATCTGGTTTCCAACAACACACATATATCAAAATTATATAATTGCATCAATCTATTAAAAGAGGATCGAAAGGAAGGCTTTCGAGCTCCTCGAGTATTCCATATAAGAATCTTCATTAATTACTGGAGGAAACTGGGACCCCTCCCTGGTCCTCCATCATAACCATATCAGGAAGGCACTGACTGGCAAGGGTGCCCCATCAGTCATCATTAGAGAATCAGTCTTCAGTCCATCCGAGACAACATCTAGATTAACGGGCCGGATAGACTGCACCGAGGATAGTAAGACCGAGTGCCGACTCATAGATTCTTCACCTGAGTCCACCACAGTCAAGCCAACATTCATCTCAGCGCTGGGCTGACTCACCTCCTGATCAACTCCAGAAGTGCAATGCGATAATGACGGGTTGACAGGAAAATAATGAGCAGCCTCAGTACTTTTGGCAAAGCAACTTTACCTTTGCCCTTCCTTTTAACAGTTTTGGATTAGTTCTCGGAGCAGGACTCTCAACAGGTCTAGCCCTTTTCAAAGGGCCAGGAAAAGCGTCCCCGCTGCCTTGATCACTGCCACAAACCACACCCAATCTAGGAGAAGAGAAAGGATTAGCAATTGGCAGAATTGATTTGGATCCAGCTTCAGCATCACTGAATTTTTTCCCTTCAGATTAAGCTTCTCAGAAGCTACAGTACCGGCACGGGAGGAAAAAACCGGCACTGTGACAATAGCTGGAGAAGCCTCCGTCTCAATCTTCTGCATATCACCACCAGAGTCAGCGGAGACTGCGTCCGGACAATCACCAGCTTCGTCATCGGTGGCACTTTCCGGCGGGCAACCTTAACCGGCATCCTCCACTCGTCTACATCAGTAGCCGCAGCCCGCTGCTTGTCCTTAACCATCTGAGGCACTGAATCACAGCCGGAAGCAACAGGAATAGGCTTCGAAGTAGGCTTCTTCCTCATCTCCCTCATCGTTCCAGGGACATCCGGCGATGACGAACACAGTCAGCCAGGATCCGAAAACAGGGGACGATGATTCACCCTCCTTGCTTGACCCAGCCGGCACAGAACACGGACCCTCCAAATGAAGCGATCCGCAGCTGGAACAAAATCCTTCCAGAGATTCATAAACAAACTGCTGCCAGAAGGGAAGATTGATGCCCTGAACACGGGTACCCGGCCGAAGAGAACGCCGGAGATCCACCCGCAAGCATACTCTGGCAAAACCTCCTCTGCTTTTGGCCAGAGTCGACGAATCAACACAATGGAAATGGCCAGCCGTCTCAGTGATCACCCTGAGGAAATCCTCCTTCCAAAATTCCAAAGGAAGGTTCGGTAATCGCAGCCAAATCAGGGCAAAGGGGGTGGCATCCGCAGTCGGAACGAACTCCGGCTTCCATTTCCATTGCGATAATTTGTCCATTGATGATCCATGGACGGTTCATCACCAGTTCAGCAGCCTTCGGGTCTTCGAAACGGAATATGTGGCATCGAAATGCCAGGCTAATAGGTTTGATTTCCCCCTGAATTCCGGCACGGCGAAACTCCCTAACATACGCCTCCGCTGGAACCCATTTCAGAAACGATCGAACAATGAGAGCACGCGACTGCCACTCCACCATCTCAGACTTCAGTTCGTCCACCGGAACGCTGACCACCTCCGGAAACACTGATTCCAGTCGCGAGACTTCAACCGGCGCCGGAGACGACGAAACCCAAAAGAACCCCATCGTGCTGGACTTCTGCCCAGCAACATGGACCCCCACATCCCCATCAGTCGCCATAGATGGCAAGGAGACAGCAGAGAGAAGATCCTCCGCAAGAGCCACAGTCGGAGTCAAAGACGATCGCCGGAGATCAGCACAGACAAGGGCCGAGCATGAATCGTAAAGCAAACCAGCAAACAGAAGCCGGAGCCCTCACTCGCACGAACCTCAAAGCCAAGATATCTTTTCACCGTTTCTAAATAAATCTTGAAAGTGCAGCATGCCTTGGTTCCAGTCAGATCCAAACACTCTATTACAGAGACTAAGATCGAAAGAAAAGCATTATATATGAATAGGAAATAATCTAAATTGGCTCTTTTAGTTTCGTGAAAAATCTAATTTTGGAAGCTAAAGACGGCATGCAAAAAAAGCCTAGCTCACGTAAACAAATTCCCTCTCCCAATCATAGAATAATGGTGTCTACCGTTTGGCTAAAACTGTCTCTCTTCTTGCAGGTTTCTGGTGGACAATATACCAGTGCGAGAGGTGAATCACAGCGTGGCGATGTCCCCTGCTTATCCCTCGAAGCCAATGGCAGTCTATGCTACAATTTGGGATGGATGGCAGTGGGCAACCCCTGGAGGAAAGGAACCGGTTAACTACAAGTTTGCACCCTTTGTGGCATCATTCAAAGATCTCGAGATGGAAGGCTGTACGTGGATTAATCAGACCAAATTGGCTCCTCCATGCTCCAACCGTGGACAGAACAGTCGGCTGAGCCTTGATCCTGTCGAGGGGCAAGAATTCGTAACGCTATCAAACCAACAGAAGGTGGGGATGGACTGGGCCAGGAATGGATTTATGTTCTACTCTTACTGCAAGGATCCGAATAGGTTTCCAGTGATTCCACCGGAATGCAAGGAGGGGAAGTGAGGACTACTGTAAAGGAATTAGCAAGCCGTAAAGAGTTCGCTGGAAGGAAATTTGATTAATCTTAACACACAATAGCCAGCTAGTTGCGGTCTATATTGTTATAATTTGAGTGCTCAATTGAATGTTGTATTTAAGTTCCAAGTGTTGATGTAACATCTGAGAATGGTAAGCCAGTAGAATCTAATATCAACTAGTAATTAAATTTCTCTTGAAATTAGTGTTCCAATCTTTTTGGATAAGCTTCAAAGCTCAATATTGCAGTATCTTATCTCTGGCAAATTACTAATGAGCTCCCTTAATTTATCATAAAAAGAAGAAGGTTTCTCATTCGCTGGATCAAGTTATATATGCAGTCTCTTTTCAGTCTTTTGTTGATGACATAATGAGACCCTCTCAAACGTGGCGCGTTCAGAAGCCTGAAATCATAATTGGCAAATGGCTCTATCCAGAAATATTATTATTTTCTTTTAAAGAAACCATGATTGTTCTTTTATGAAGGGGAGAAACTAACTGATTGTCTACAATTAAGGGTGATAACTTGTCCTTTCGTGCCATATTAAAGTAAAGATATAATAGTATATGAATCAATGAATATAATATAATTAATTAATTATATGAAAAATCTAAATATCAATATGATATGATTATTATATAGATAACATGATGCGACATCTATAATCCATTTAATAAATAAATCATATTGCATTAATATGACATGACTTGTTCAACATGAATAGACATAGCTTGCTTAACACTAATAGATATGATCCAACCTGCTTAACATAATCGATTTAATATATTATCAACTAAATGATCCTAAACCGATTTATAGGTCAATTCATAACATAATATGATTATTTTATATTATAATTATATCGCCAAGTTTACAACACAAACCCACTTATGATTAATCCGAACTCGTTTATTTTATGTTGAATTTAAATTGTGTTCATGTATCACATTCAATTTTGCCACTCCTATCTACAACTATATTATACGAGACAGACTTTGGTACATTTGAATGTAGTCAAGTTCAGAATTTGATCAATTATTTCTATTTTTGGATCCACAGATTTTGAAGCCATCGATCTTTTTTTCTATCTTTGATATTCATAAACTATGTGAATTTAAAGATAAAGAAGATGATTAAGCTTGGCTACATTCAAATGTAGCAAAATCTACCTCTCTTTCTCTCTCTATATATAAAGTGGTATTATCTATTGTCGAGAGTTTTCTTGCTATGTCTTCTATTTCACTACTCTATTGTTTAATAGTTTCTCTTTATCATTGGAAAGGTCATTATGTGGATTAATTATCTAAAAAATTTAAAAGTAAAATAAAGTGAAATGAGTTACAAATCACAAAGCGTCTAAAATTGAAGTTGATGATTAGTTATGGATTATCTTCTTTTTTTTTTTAGGGAGTTAATTAATATTACAAGCAAGGTTTCAATAATGAAACTAATGAAATTATTAAACAGTTATAATGAACAGTATTTGCCTCATAATATATCACTTCAATTTTTATATTAAAATAATCATTAGCACATTGGTTTTGTATGTAGAATTACAAAAAAAAATATAATAAGATAAAAATAATTACAATAAAAACATATATTAAGATAAAATAATGGCATATTTTCGAAATCAATATTCATTTAACAAAATATATTATTTTTGAATTTGTACATACCTATTTTTTAATAAAAATTAACCAATCCATCATAATAGATATATTTTCTTTCATCAGATATATATATATATATATATATATATATATATATATATATGCATTCAAAGCATTCTTGATTCAGTCCAAAACTATTATAATACTTATGTGGCATAGAATAAGTGCTCAACGTATAGGCGGTGGAAATATTTTTCTTGAAGGTTAACTCTATTCTAATTAAGAATAAAGATAAAACCTTAATTAAATAAGGACTTTACGTCTCCAAATTTTAGAAGGATTCATCTAGAGTTTCCTAAGCCCTAAGGGAGACCAAACTCTATCGTTATAATTATAATAGATGCTAGGGACATTAATAGGTATGTATAGCTTTTGCAAAATATAATTTTTGCATAATTTTCCCCATTCTTCTCATTGACTGAGTGTTGTTTGTGAAAAATAAAAATATTCTAAAAACATGCCACCAAAAGGATGAAGTTATAGCCAACCTTGTATATATATATATATACTTGGCTTAAGTCTCACACTTTAGGCACAAATCTAACGAAACACCTTCCTTCAAAGCTAGTAGCAGCGGTATTATAAGATCAATTTGAGATGCTCATGCAACAAGTTGAAGTCTTGATCAATCTAATACAAAGGTTGATTCTACAAGGATTAGGTTAACAAGATGTGCAAGAGTCGATTTGCAGGTCGAATTAAGCTTGTACAATGATTTATTTCAGCAACAATACAAAGAAGACGTGTTGACCTCAGCAACAATGGTTTGAGGGCATGTGTTATAATGACCGAGCGTGAAAGGAATCCAAGGATCACTCTGCTCGCTCTGAGGTGGACTCAAGCCACAGAAACTCCTCTATAAATTGACCCAAGGGGAGAGCAAGAGAGACAAAAAGAGTTGATTAAGACCATCATGAAGTAGATCAAAGGTGAGAGTAGTGTGATAGGCGAACTAAAGTTTATTAATAAGCCACCATTAATTCACTAAGAGCTTCATGTCAGAACTATATTGCCCTCAAAATTTGAGATGCACAAGCTTGAGTCATACGATTATGGGTGACAAATTTTGACACAAGAAGCAAACATGACTCAAATTCAATATAAAAATAGGTCTGAGTTGATCTTAAGTGAATTCATATTATAATCACATCGACACAATTATGATATAAAATAAGATTATCATGTTGCATTTTGAATTGTCAACTCAAAATTGATACGATTATGACCTTTAACTTAAAGTTTGTTATATTTTCATTTGATTATGTAATTAAATTTTTTATAGATAATAAAAATTAAATTATTTGGTTTAAATTATTTAATATTATAATAAATTTTTGATATGGCTAAGCATTATGTTGAAAAATGTATATTTTATATTAAAAAATAAAATAACAAGTTAGTATTAGTTAAGCCATATATATTTATATTAAGTAAGTTATTAAATAAGTCATGTCTATTCATATTAATTAAGTTATTCAATAAGTTATGTCATATCAGTCCAATATAATTTATTTATTAAATGGGATATGTGTGTTGTATCATGTAACTTGTTTAATAATCAAGTCACGTTCATGATGAAATTTTTGATATGATTAATAAACTATATCATGTTCGTGTTGATTTATAGTGTTATATACCAACTTCAACATGATACAAATAAACATAACATAATTTTCACCCCTCTATATATATATACACATACGATGGGACCTTGGATCTCATAAAGCATCTGAAGATCTTTATGGCAATAATATTATTATATAATATGTTGGACGTTATCATGTGTTGAGCTTTTCTTACCTCCCCAAAGAAGGCTGCTCATTTAAGTAATTAAGCTAGAATTCATTAGTCACTTCATCAATAACATGAGTTATAAGTGGGCTGTTGCAAACTTGATGATGACCAAGTAGAAAAGAATGAATCACTTTGAGATTATATTCAATGATTTATTGTTGAAACACTAGAGCTTCGAGATGTACACCCTTCAGTAGCTATAATAGCGAACATGAACAATGTAAGGAACCCACCCTTTAGCTTTCCTCTTGAAGCATCCTCTTCCTTCAGGGCATTGATGGAGTTAAGGTTGATGTTTATGAAAATCTATTAGACTTACTCTTGACAATAAGCAAACAAATTCAAATAGGATTCACTCATATAATTATTAAGCTATTCCTTAAACCCCTGTAAAGCCTTGAACTCCTACATGGTCCAAGAGCTTCAACTTTTGCTCAGCCTTGGCAACTCTCTGCTCAGCCAAGTGACCAGATCAATGTTGGCTTTCCTCTTTAGCTTCTTATTAGCAGTCCTAAGTTGCTCTAACTCTCTAACTGTTGACGCCAAATCATCGTCCTCGAACGTTCGCGAGCATCCGGTCGCTCCTCCAGTGAGCCCGGGGTCCTTCGGCGAGCTCCTTGCGCCTGCGGACCTGCAAACAAGTCCCCGGGGCCGGAGATTCCAGCGGGGACCCTCCAACGCTCAAGTCAACGCTCTGGGCAACAGCCGTGAGCTTGAGGAAGCTCGAAAGAGAAAGAGAGAGAGGGGCTCATAGAAGAGTTCTCTCTGTGGGAAAGAATAACCGTTAAGAGTGTAGTGAGTTCTCTGTTCTCAGTTCTTAGAGTTACCTGGTCGGGGTCTCTTACCCTTTTTATAAATGCCTGGAGTCCGTGGGCTTGGGGCGTGATCACTTGTCAGAGCATTAATTGATGGCAGCACAGCGGAGCTTACCTCCATGTGACGTATCAAGCTACAGGCCGTGTCCCGTCAGAGTAGGTGGCTGCAGGGCGTGGCCGATCGTTACGGCGCTTGCCAGACGTGTCCCCTACGTCACCTTTTTGGTTGTCTTGTGTGGACAGTGATGGATGATAAAGTTAGTCATGTGGGTCCCAAGGTACAGCCATTGGAGGGAAGATGATGTTGAGTTGAAGCCAACTGTCCCTCGTAGAGCATTGATTATAGAGTGCTTGCATGGCACCGTTCATGCCCTTGGATGAGCTTCAAAAAAAAATCGAGGGTGAACACTTGCATGGTACTGTTCACGTACGAGGCTCTGTTCACTTGCATGACACTGTTCACGACCGAAGGGAGCTTGTCAGCTGTATATCCGAGGTCAAGCAAAAGTTGAGGCCGAGAGGAGCAATGTGGCAACCATAAATGCCTTTATATAGGGGAGAGAATAATGCAATAAATGCCTAGCAAGTGGATGTACGTGGCTTTATGAGGCCATAAGTGCCTTGGTGTGAGAGATATGTCGTGGCCGAAGGGCTCTCACCGAAGCGGGCTTTGGAGGTTAAATGGAGCCTCGGGGGTTGGCCTTGGAGGTTGGCCTCGGGGTTTGGCCTGAGGTTGGCTTCGGAGGTTTGGCCTCGGAGGTTGAGAAGGAGAGTCGAGGCGAGATGTACACTTCATTCCATTAAATGCTCTTTAAGCCATTATGACCATTTCTGTCCCATTGACTCAACCGGACATTAATGACGAAAGGTGGCCTTAGGAAACCCACGCACATAACGTAACCCTTTCTCCCTCTTATTCTCTTTCTTCATTATGACGAGAGCAATGCCGTGGATGGATATTGGGAGTTGAGGCCGAAGGGGGCCTCAAAGGCCGAAGCTGGCTTCGGAGGCCGAAGGAGGCCTCAAAGGCCGAAGCTGGCTTTGAAGGCCGAAGTGGGGCTCCGTCAGTTTTCTTCCTTCATGATTCTCTAACGGCGTTGGATCTAACGGCGTTGGATCAGCCACATCACTAACCATGCTAAGTATTCGGTTATAGATGACCGTGTATATATTTAAAATCTATATCAAAAAGATAGTAAGGTAAAATCAAGGAACAACAAACCAAGCTAAAGGTCTTGAACAAAATGAAAACAACTTTCTTTCACCATGCTTTGTATGGTGGCATTGATTAGCTCCGTGGGAAGAAGTCCTCAAACTTGGCACAATCTATGAGTAGAAGGAAGCCTAAACTAAAGACTTTGCCACCTATAGCTCCTTGACCAAATCTAAGGTCCTTATAATATTCTATAGGGGATAGAGGGCTCACCATTAGAGGTTCTAAAGAACCAATAGAGGGCAACTCTAGTGGCCCTCATCATTAGGTGCTTGGGAGCCTCCCTAACTTCAACTTGGGGAGGTAGGGCCTCAACTTAAGAAGAAGTCTCACCTTAAGTGAGGCCTTCTTTGGAGGCTAGGGTAAGGAAGGTTCACTATTGGCCCCTTTTGGCTATAGCAATTATAGCCTTCTTTAGAGCCACTTATTCACATGGTTGCAAAATATGAAAGACAACTATATTAGCTTGTTATGCTTAAAGAAAGCTAGATGAAGAAAACTAAAGAAAAATATGTCCTATCAAGTCAAGCACAAACCTATGTTGACCAAGATTTGCTTGGTTAACAATATTGAGAGCTTTGTAATTGACTAAATTATGCCCATCCCCCTTGCTCAAGTTGAAAAGGCTTTTCAGTTTCTTAGACAAGAAACCCTAAGTCATGCTGAATGACTAAGGCCCCTTATAATTTTCAATAAAAAGGAAATGGCTTTTCCAATCATGGTTAGGGAAAGGGCTACCCTCAAGAAGCCTCTTTCTCTACCAAGTGAAGTACCACTATCCACATTCTTTGGGTGCCCCTTGAAAATGAAGAAAGCTTGGAGAAGATTTAAGCTAATCTTTATCATAAGGAGACTTGGATAGGACATAAATCCTATAATGAGCTTTCAGGAGTTTGGGATGAGCTGGGAGGAGATGAGTTGATAAAGAATAAGAAGTTGAGAAATAAAATGGTAAAGAGGAAACCTTAATCTAGCCTTTAGAGTAGTCTCATAAGGTAAGCCGATCTAGCACATGATTGGAAGCTTTTTCTCTAAGGCCAAGTAACCTAAGGTAGCGTTTGATAGAAAAATATTATCCATGGATAAATGTACGGGATAGAATTTATCTCTTGGCTATCCCTAGGGATATCCCTTGGCTATCACATTGATCATATCAAATGCAAAAAGGTAAATCCATAGAATAACTTTTTTTACTTTTATTTGGAGGGATAACCAACTATTCCTGCATTTTCTAGGGAATAAATTGAGGGGATAACCCATGGTTAACCATGGATTATCCGTCTGATTAACTTTATTCCCAGCTATCTTTTATAGTTATGATTTTTGGGAATAAGAGAGAATATTCCTTGGATATCCCCTTTTATTTCCTATTTCAAACACTACCTAAGAAAAATATAAGTAGAAATAAAATATGACCTATAAAGCCGATCTAAGTCAACATTATTTAAGAGTGATATGGATATGGCTGATTCAGAACTGTCAGGGTTAACGGCAAAGGAGACTGACGGCATCCCGCTTCGACCCTCGAGGCCAACCTCCGAGGCCCACCTTCGAGGCCCGCTTCGGCCTCCGGGGCATCCGTCATGGTCTGGCCGTTGGGACCCAGTAGCTTATAGCCATGGGCCACCTAGCATGCCCACGCAACCCACTACTCGCCTGCTACGATGCGTCGCCATACCTCATTAAGGCGTATGGTCCATCACGCGTCCATAACAGTACGTGGCCATACTCCGTTACAACATGCAACCCACTACTCACCTACGACTACGTATGGCCATATCCTGTTACGGCGTACGACTCACCACTCGCCTGCGGTTGCATGCGACCATACCTCTTAACGGCGACATATGACTCACCACTCGCCTGCGGCTGCATGCGGCCATATCTTAACGGCGCGTAACTGATGCAGTCGCGGCCACCTGACACTTGTAAGACCGTATTGACGGGTGGCAAATCAAGCAGGGCACCTCTAACGCACAGTAACGATACGGTCTGTCATTGTCAATCCCTCCTTTTTGTCCATTATTGAACGGGGATATCATGAAATCGGTAACCTTCTGGAAGCATAGAGGGAGGGAGATCTTTGAACAGGTATAAAAGCTCACATTTACAATGAGGAAAGGATCCTGAACCCTAACTCTCTAGCTTTCTTCTGCTAGCTAACTCTTGTCTATTCCCGAGTGACTGACTTGAGCGTCGGAGGGTCCCCACCGGAACATCCGGTCTTCGGGGACTTTTCTTGCAGGAGTCCGACGAGGAGGACCTCCGTTTCCCCAGCGTTCAAGGAAGGCGACTCGGCGTCAACAGATTTGCACACCAGGAAAGGGGGAAAGAAGAGAAAAGCTTCAAACCCGTCAGCGACGACCTCTCTTTCCCTGAGCTCTCAAGCGATGATGACGACCCGTGCGCGAGAGGTCTCCACCAGTCATCCTGAGGGGCAGCGTCAAGGGGCTGATCTGCTGGCGGTTGGCCCCTCAGCTCCCCTAGCTGACGTTCCTGCACCTCCACCACAACAGCTTCAAGAAGACCGGCTTGCCGCCCTCGCCGCGCAAGTCCAATCTTTCGCAACGGTGGTCCAAGGCCTGCAACACCAAGCGGTGGCTGCGCAACAACCGGGGCCCCTCCCGTCAGTGCCAGGAGTCATCCAACCCAGCCAGCACTCTTTTCGGAGGAGGTCTCCTGCCCGAGAAGCTTTCCACCACCGCGCTTCGCCCAAGCCTCATCGTCGCGAAGCCTCCAAGAGGTCCCAGTCACCCTCTCGCCGCGCTAGTGCCTCTCCCAAGAGGCGACATGGGAAGGAAGCGGAGCGCCTTCGTCAGCATCGCCGCTGCTCTTCCCCCTCCTCGGATTCCTCGAAGGAGGGATCCTTTGACGGCAAAATAGCCCACCGATTTGAGTGTCGGCTCGATGAGTACAATCAGTGGTTGGAGGAGCTCAGTCGCCAGATCACCAACCCACCAGAGGCGGACTACGATAGCCGGCCACCGCTGTCCCGTCGGATTATGGAGGAACCGATCTCAACCTGGTTCCGCCTTCCTTAGCTGGACCCGTATGATGGGACCATGGACCCCCTGGACCATTTGAAAAGTTACAAGGTCCTCATGCAGGTCCATGGGGCAACTGATTCGCTCCTGTGCATCGCCTTCCCTGCCACTTTGAAGAAAGCTGCTCGAGCTTGATACTCCCGCCTGCCGCCACAGAGTATCAACTCCTTCCGCCAGCTGGAGAGGGCCTTCCTCGCCCATTTTGATGCATGTCAGAAGATTCCAAGGGTGGCAGACAGTTTCTTCTCAATCCAACAAAAGAATGGTGAGTCCCTGTGGGACTACGTCGCTCAGTTTAAGGAGGCTGCCCTGTAAGTCTACAACCTTGAGGATTTGGTGGCCACCTTGGCCTTGAAGCGAGGGCTCCATCCCTCTCGCTTCGCATACTCCTTCGACAAGAAGCCGCCCGACTCCTACGTAGAGCTTTTGAGCCAGGCCCAGAAGTACATCCACGCCGACAAAGCTGACTCCTCCCGGCGCGAGGCCAGCGGAAGCACCACCAAGAAGCTGGCTTGTCCAGAGTCTGTTAAAGTTTGACCTAGAAGGCCTAAGCCTCCTCGCCGACCAGACAACCATCCCCGAGCTTCTGCACCGAGAGACGGGCCCTACACTCCTCTGCTCGCCCCGGTATCACACATCCTACCTGAGATCGAGGGCGAGCCCTATCTTCAACGCCCTCCTCCAATGAACCCAAAGATCCCCCGCAACAAGAACCTCTACTGCCACTACCACCGGGATCATGGCCACGACATTGACGACTGTCGCCAACTGAAGAAGGCGATAGAGGACCTTATCCAGCGTGGCCACCTAGGGAAGTTCGTCCCAAGAAACAACCCGAAAGCTCCTGGCCCATCAGCGCCTCCACCACCGATGATTGACAATGCTCCAACTGAGAAGACGGTGATGATGATTTCCTGGGGGCAGGCGGCCCATCCAAGAGGCCAAGGGGGGAGGGAGAGTTAGATTCTGTAATCCCTTTTTCCAAAAGGGACTTAGAAGGGGTAGTTAATAAAATGATGATAGTGTCATCGTGTCCATGACGATAGCTAAGCACCCTGTAAAAAGAATTCTGGTTGATAGTGGGAGCTCGGTGAATGTGTTGAACTATGATGCCTTTGTTCGCATGAACCTGTCACCCGACCTGCTTCGGCCTGTCGCCACGCCCCTGATGGGGTTCACCGGAGATTCCGTGAAGGTTGAGGGGGAGATCACTCTTCCTGTCACAGCTGGTACGACCCCGTGCCAAAGTACAGTCTTCATGAGCTTCCTAGTGGTCCGGGTGCCCCTCGCCTATAACGCTATCCTTGAAAGGCCTGGGCTTAATCTTTTAAACGCTGTTATCTCCACCAAGAGACTTCTTGTGAGATTCCCAACCAGCGAGGGGTCGGGGAGATGCGCGGGAGTAGAACCCACCGCCACTGTGCTACCACATGGCCCCTAGCCCTCTAGGGGTGATGCCCACACCTGCACCAGAATCGCTGGACCCCCGGGACTCGGCAAGGAGGGGAGAACCGGCCGAGTGCCTGTTAGCCTTTCCCCTGGGAGAAGACCAAGAGCAGACTATCCAAGTTGGGGCTATGCTTCCAGAGGAGGCTCGCAGCCAGCTCCTTGCTTTTCTGCGTGCCAATGCTGATATCTTGGCTTGGTCGGCATCCGACATGCCGAGCATTCCGAAGGAGGTGATTACATATCAACTCAACATTAAGCCAGAGTGCCGACCAGTTCGGCAGAAGAAAAGAAGCTTTGATTCAGACAGACAGAAGGCCATAGATGAAGAGGTGCGCAAGCTGACGACGGCGGGACACATTCGCAAGGTGCACTACCCCGACTGGCTAGCGAATGTCGTGATGGTCCGCAAGGCCAGTGGGAGCTGGAGGATGTGTGTAGACTTCACCGACCTCAATAAAGCATGCTCTAAGGATAACTTCCCGCTGCCTCGGATCGACCAGCTGGTAGATGCTATGTCCGGCCATAAGACCCTCAGTTTCATGGATGCATTCTCATGGTACAACCAGATCAGAATGAACCTGGCTGATGAAGAGGCAACCTTCTTTGTCACCGAGAAGGGGATATATTGCTACAAGGTGATGCCGTTTGGGTTGAAGAATGCGGGAGCCACCTACCAGAGGTTGATGAACAATATTTTTGAGGACCAAATCGGGCGCAACATGGAGGTGTACGTGGACGACATGCTGACCAAGAGCACCCATGCCACAAACCATGTTGCCGACCTTGCAGAGACCTTTGCCAACCTGTGCCGGTACCGAATGAGGCTGAACCCTCGCAAGTGCACCTTCGGAGTTGCGGCAAGCATGTTTCTGGGCTTCATGGTGATGCAGCAAGGAATTGAAGCCAATCCAGACAAGATCCGAGCCATTTTGGATATGAGGCCCCCAGCTAACAAGAGGGAGGTGCAATGTCTGACCGGGAGGGTGGTAGCCTTGAGCCACTTCATGTCAACGTCGACAGAGCAATGTCTGCCCTTCTTTAAGGCATTGCGCAAGGTCAATAGCTTCGAATGGATGAAGGAGTGTCAGGAAGCTTTCGAGGAGCTAAAAAAATTTCTGTCTACTCCTCCACTGTTGTCTAAGCCGAGGAACGGGGAGAAACTCTTTTTGTATCTCGCAGCCTCCCCCAAAGCCGTCAACTCCGTGCTCATCCGTATGGACACCGACGGAGCGCAGAAGCCAGTCTACTACACTAGCAAGGTACTCCACGATGCTGAGACCAGATACTCCAAGACCAAGAAGATCATCTTCGCTCTTGTGGTCTTTGCCCAGCGCTTTTGACCCTACTTTCAAGCTCACCCAATCGTGGTGCTCATGGACCAACCACTTCAGACTATCTTGTCCCATCCTGATACTTCCGGTCGGCTGGCCAAATGAGCCATCAAGTTGGGGGAGTTTGATTTATCCATCCAGCTAAGACCTGCAATGAAGTCCCAAGTGTTAGCTGACTTCTTGGTCGAGTGCACTTGGGCCGAGGGGCATCTGGAGGAGTTCCACCCGGAGGCATGCATGGAGTCCCCTAGGCCGAGGGGTGGAGAAAGAAGATTGGATCCTTCATGTGGATGGAGCGGTAAAATCTCAGGAGAGCGGGGCTGGACTTATCCTCGCGAGCCCTGAGGGAGAGGTGGTGGAGTACGCTCTCCGATTCCTCTTCCCGGCCACCAACAACTAGGTAAAGTATGAAACCTTGCTGGCAGGGATGAATCTGGCCAAGGAGCTTGGTGCAGAGCATCTAAGGGCCTTCACGGACTCCTAGCTTGTCTCCGGGCAGGTCGCTGGGGAGTACGAGGCTAGAGACCCAACTATGTCCCGCTACCTAAATAAGGTGTGATCCCAAGCCTCTCGGTTTGCATATTTTTGCATCAGCTACATTCCTTGGGTGGAGAATGCCAAGGCTGATGCGCTGTCCCGCTTGGCCACTTCGGCCGATGAGACCTTGGGATGGATGTACGTGGAGCATCTGCAAGTCCCGAGCATCGAAGCAGCGGTAGAAGAAGCACTGCCAGTCGAGCAGGAGCCCTCATGGATGGATGCCTACATCCGATACTTGACCGATGGTGCCCTCCCTGAAGACCCGGCCGAGGCCAGACTGCTCAGGCGATGGGCTCCAAAGTTCCTGATGATGGATGGGAAGCTCTATCGAAGATCATTTTCATACCCAATCCTCAAGTGCGTCGGGCCTACTGAAGCTGACTATATCTTGCGAGAAATTCATGAAGGCATATGCAGGAGTCATCTGGGGGGCAGAGCCCTGGCATACAAGGCCCTACGACAGGGGTATTATTGGCTGACCATGAGGGAGGACGCGACCGAGCTTGTCAAGAAGTGTGATAGCTGCCAGCACCATGCGAACATCTAGCGGCAGCCGACATCTCAGCTGACCCCACTGGCAGCACCTTAGCCCTTTGTCCAGTGGGGGATGGACATCTTGGGGCCATTCCCTCCTGCCTCCGGCCAGCGTAAGTTCCTATTGGTGGCTGTCGACCACTTCACCAAATAGATCGAGGCTGAGGCGCTTGCCAAGATCACCGAAGGCAAGGTGAGGGTTTCTTCTGGAAGTCTATAATATGCCGGTTCGGGCTGCTGCATACTCTAGTCACCGACAATGGCCGGCGGTTCGACAACGCACCCTTCCGAGGATTCTGCACCGAGCCCGGCATCCATAAGCGGTTTACCTCTATAGGGCATCTTCAGACCAACAGAGCGGCCGAGGTGACCAACAGTATCATTCTCCAAGGATTGAGAGCCCGGCTAGATGACTGCAAAGGATGGTGGGTGGAGGAGCTCCATAATGTGCTATGGGCCTACCACACAACGCCTTGGGCCCCCACCGGAGAAACTCCCTTCAGCCTCGTCTTTGGATCCGAAGTAGTCATTCCTGTAAAAATCTGTGCCCCGAGCCCCAGAGTGGAAGCCTACAGCGAGGAAGACAACCCGAACCAGTTGCGGGCCAACCTTGACCTGGTGGAAGAGGTACGGGACCGAGCGCGACTCCGAATGGCAACCTACCGATAGCGAGCGGCTAGATATTACAACGCTCGTGTCTGCCCAAGGACCTTCTTTCCAGGGGACCTCGTCCTTCATCAAGCTGAAATCTCAAAACCGACGGAAGGGGGCAAGCTAGCACCGAACTGGGAAGGACCCTATCGGATCACCGAGGCACTCCGCCACGGAGCGTACAAAATAGAAGAGCTGGACGGAAAGCCGCTCCCGTGGATGTGGAACGCCGATAACCTCCGTCGGTATTATCAGTAGCATGCTCTTTCTTTACATAAAATTTTGTGATTGTATTCTCTTGGGGCTCCCGCCCCACACTTGAAACTAATAAACAGAGGTTTAAGCATCTCAGCTTCTCAACAAAAAGCCCAATGTATCATTGGCAACGAAGACCCGATGTACCATCGGATTCAAAAAAGCCAGAGGTCAAACTCGGCATGGAAAGCCCAGTGTACCACTGGCAGACCGATGTACCATCGGCTCTCAATAAAAAGCCCAATGTACCATTGGCAACGAAGATCCGATGTACCATCGGATTCAAAGATGCCCGAGGCCAGACTCGACATGGAAAGCCTAGTGTACCACTGGCAGACCGATGTACCATCGGCTCTCAACAAAAAGCCCAATGTACCATTGGCATCGAAGACCCGATGTACCATCGGATTCAAAGAAGCCCGAGGCCAGACTCGGCATGAAAAGCCCAGTGTACCACTGGCAGATCGATGTACCATCGGCTCTCAACAAAAAGCTCAATATACCATTGGCAACGAAAACTCGATGTACCATCGGATTCAAAGAAGCCCGAGGCCAGACTCGGCATGGAAAGCCCAGTGTACCACTGGCAGACTGATGTACCATTGGCTCTCAACAAAAAGCCTAATGTACCATTGGCAACGAAGACTTGATGTACCATCGGATTCAAAAAGCTCGAGGCCAGACTCGGCATGGAAATCCCAGTGTACCTCTGGCAGACCGATGTACCATCGGCTCTCAACAAAAATCCCAATGTACCATTGGTAATGAAGACCCGATGTACCATCGGATTCAAAGAAGCCCGAGGCCAGACTTGGTATGGAAAGCCCAGTGTACCACTGGCAGACCGATGTACCATCGGCTCTTAACGAAAAGCCTAATGTACCATTGGCATCGAAGACCCGATGTACCATCGGATTCAAAAAAGCTCGAGGCCATACTCGGTAGGGAAAGCCCACTATACCACTAGCAGACCGATGTACCATTGCCTCTCAACAAAAAGCTCAATGTACCATTGGCAACGAAGACCCGATGTACCATCGGATTCAAAGAAGACCGAGGCCAGTCTCGGCATGAAAAGCCCAATGTACCATTGGCATCGAAGACCCAATGTACCATCGGATTCAGAGAAGCCCGAGGCCAAACTCGGCACGGAAAGCCCAATGTACCACTGGCAGACTGATGTACTATCGGATTCAAAAAGCTCAAGTCATCCATGGCAGTCTAAGACCGACATTCCATTAGTGCTTAGAAGTCCAAGTCATCCTCGTCGGCCCAAGATCGACGTTTCATCAGTGCTCGAGAGCCCGGGTCCCCGGGGGGGCAGTCACGACCCATCTCCCTTAGCTCTCCCAAAAGGGTCCCTCCCTATATGATTAAGTTAAAGTTGCATGAAAAATAAAAGCTGCCCCTTGGTGTTGACGAAGCCCTCAAGGGTCCCACGTCAGCAACCCAGGGACTCAGAGAAGAGATCATAGTTAGAAGTTTCATTGATGGAAAAATTATACTTCATTAACATTAGTGTATACAAAATGCCGACCAAGTCGGGCTTAGTACAAAAACAAAAATGAAGAACTACAAAATCAAGGTCCGGCCGCGGGCTCGCCATCTGAGGCCTCATCGGACTCTGGGTCCGGCTCAATGTCCATGACCTGGGGAAGGTTCAAAACTCGGGAAACTTTCTTCTTGGCATCGTTGAACCCTTAGACGTAGAAATCTGTATTAGCTTCAACCAGCTCATGGGTGAAGTGCTCCGATGCCTTGAACTCCTCCACGGCCGTGGCAACCCTGGCCTCGATGGTAGCCTCCACCTCAGCAACTCGGGCCTCCTTCTCTGCCATCAGAGAGGCTGTTGCCTCCCTCTCGGCCTCCGTGGCCTTCACCTCTCCCTCAGCCCGCTTCGCCCGATCCTCGGCCTCCTGAATGGCCGAGTTCAGGTCGGCTATGTGGAGGTTTTGGGCTTCAATTGCGCCCTCGGCCTCTCTGAGCTGGTTGAACGCCGCCCGCCGTCGGTCAGCCTCAGCCTCGGCTCTGCTCTCAGCCTCCTTTATTTTATCGGCGCATTTGGCCCTTACCAATTCCAAGGCCTTTTCCGCAGCCTCGGCCCGGGCCTGGGCACCCTCGGCATCCTACTGGACTTGGCGGGCAATAGCTTCCCCCTCGCCGATGGCCTCCCGAGCGAGCACGACGGAGTTGGTCACCTGCACTCAGAGTGTCAGCTATGCAAATTGCTTAAGTACTCTAAACTAAGGGCAGGAAGAAAAAAATACTTACTCGAACGAGAGCTGAGAAGATCTCCCGAAAGAACCTGTTCGCCCCCAGGGTTCGGAGCTCCTCTTGAATATCAGGCTGAACGACGTAGGACATGAGTTGATCAGCCCGACGCCCATCATTTATCAAAGAAAAACCGCGAGGGATCGGCCTGGCCCTGTTCCCCTCATCGGTCCCAAAGTACTCTGGCTCGGCTTGCGGAAGGCTGCTCGCCGGCATCTGCTCGGGGGGCAGGCTCGCCGCTCCTGATGGCCCTTCCCCCCAACTTGTCTACTTTGGCTGGGGCAGGTTCATTAGGAGCTTAGGGTTCCTCCGTCACCGCCAGCTCCTCCATCGTCGCCCCTCGGCCGCTACCCCCTCTGGCGGGGTGTCAGCCATCAGGTCCACCTCCGGAGCTGGTAGAGGCTCGCGCCGCTCGGCCGGCGAAGACGCCCTCATAGTAAGGAGCTTGGGGGCCGGCGCCTGCTGCCCCTCTCTCGGGCCGCCCCGGGCCCTCATCCTCTGGACTGTGGCCTTCTTGACAATGGCAGTCGGAGGCTTCATTGCTGCACAGCATCAGTCGGAGTCAGTAAAAAAAAAGAAGAAGAAAAAGAAGAGAGGAGAAGAAGGAGGAGGAAGGGGCAATTTGGCTAAGTGCTGGGACGTCTATTACTCACCGCTTTGTGTGGTGAGGCCCGCCAGCTGAAGGTTGAGCTCCGACAGAAGAAAGCTGTATCTGGGGATGTTGGCAGTCAACAGTTGCCCCAGCGCTTCTTGATCTCCTGGGAGGACGGTAGAGTTCATGTTGGGTCGAAGGTCGGGGTCCTCCCACCGGGACTTGACTTGATCAAGGTCAACAAAAAAGAAATGGGATTTCTATCCCTTGACCGAGGTAGGGAGGAGAAGCTTGAGGACCCGACCGGGCTGGAATAGCCACAAACCCCTCTGCTTCCTGAGGGTGTAAAAGCAGCGGAAGAGAGAGAGAGTTGGGGGTGATTTGGAGGTGGTGGCAAAGGATAAGAAAGGCGCAAACAGTCTGAAGGGAGTTTGGGACCAGTTGAGCAGGAGTCAAAGAGTTATAGTCCAAAAGGTTAATAAAAAAGGGATGAAAGGGTAGACGAAGGCCTAACCTAAGGGAAATCTCGTAAATGGCCACTCTGTCGAGCCGGGAGGATACCACCCTATCATCGGGGGTCGGAAGGAAGAGCCCGATATCTCGGGGTACCTGGTAATGAGCCCTAATTTTGGCTAAGTCTTGACCGTTAATGTGGAGGCGGTCCCCTCCGGGGATTCTGTCCCCGCTTGCAAAGAGGCGCCGGCCACCGCCTGGCGCCTCCTCGCTGGGGCCCGGCCGGCCGCTGCCGAGCGTCCCCTTGCAGGAGCTCTGCTAGTAGCCGGTCGTTAGGACATGGAAAGACGGTCCTCCGGATCAGAGGACCATGAAGAAGAAGGAGATGAAGAGGCACGAAGCCTCGAGGGAGAAATACGGTTGTCAGAGGGAGCAGAAGAAGTCCAGGATGGTGAGGAGGTCATGACAAAAGTTTGGAAAAGAGGAAGGAAGGATCAGGAAGGACATAAGGCTAACCTGGAGAAAGAAATGGCGGGGGGCGATTCTCAGGTTGCAGAGGGAGCAGAGGATCAGAGGAAGAAGATAACTGAAGTAAAATGACGAGTATTCAGCCTTCGCCCGGGTTTTGTCATGTTTCAAATCATCCCGCCTCGATTTGCCAGCCACGCGAACTCCCGCTATAGATTGGGTCGCCTCGGCAGGCGTCCGGCGCGTGGAACAAACCGCCTCCGGCCAATGATGGGACATTGCTGACACCAGCGCCATGATGGCAATGATGGTGGCCGCTTTTTGCGAGTTTCAAAAGGATAACCCCACCTCAAGGGCGATCACGACAGATCGGACGGACAGTAGTGACTGCCCCTTCATATCCCCAAGTCGCCCACGCTAAGTTATCGCAGCATCCAGAGACACGTGTCTGGGAGCAGTTGGCAGCGGACGGGGATCAGCCACTAGGGAGGTGACACCCCTTTCGCTTCGCCAAGGTGGACCCGCTCCGTCTCAAGGGCGAGGGGGCATCTGATATGGCTGATCCAGAACCGTCAGAGTTAATGGCAAAGGAGACTGACGGCGTCCCGCTTCGACCCTCGAGGCTAACCTCTGAGACCAACCTCCGAGGCCAACCCTTGAGGCTAACCTCCGAGGCCCACCTCCGAGGCCCACCCTCGAGGCCAACCTCCGAGGCCCACCTCCGAGGCCCGCTTCGGCCTCTGAGGCATCCGTCATGGTCTGGCCCTTGGGATCCAGTAGCTTATAGCCACGAGCCACCTGGCACGCTCACGCGGCCCACTACTCGCCTGGTACGATGCGTCGTCATGCCTCATTAAGGCGTATGGTCCACCACGCATCCATAACAGTACGTGGCCATACCCCGTTACGGCGTGCAACCACTACTCGCCTACGACTACGTATGGCCATATCCCGTTACAGCATACGACTCACCACTCGCTTGCGGCTGCATGCGGCCATACCTCTTAACGGTGGCGTACGACTCACCACTTGCCTGCGGCTGCATGCGGCCATACCTCTTAACGGCGCGTACCTGATGCAGTCACGGCCGCCTGACACTTGTAAGACCGTATTGGCGGGTGGCAAATCAAGCAGGGTACCTCTGACGCACAGTAACGATACGGCCTGTCATTGTCAACCCCTCCTTTTTGTCCGTTATCGGACGGGGATATCATGAAATCGGTAACCTTCTGAAAGCATGGAGGGAGGGAGATCTTTGAACAGGTATAAAAGCTCACATTTACAATGAGGAAAGGATCATGAACCCTAACTCTCTACCTTTCTTCTACTAGCTAACTCTTGTCTGTTCTCGCTTGAGCGTCGGATGGTCTCCACCGGAACATCCGATTTTCGAGGACTTTTCTTGTAGGAGTCCGGCGAGAAGGACCTCCGTTTCCTGGCGTTCAAGGAAGGCGACTCGGCGTCAACAAAGAGCAAAGCTCATATTCCGCATTGACTTCGAGCTGCCTTGGCAGAGGTCATAGATCAAGAGTTCAAGATAAGTTCCAAGAAAATAAACTATTAAAGGTCAAAGGATCTTTAGTCTAAGAGGTTGACTTAAAAATAGACTCAACTAAGACATCCTATGAGCAAGGAACGGAGAAAGGAAAAAGAACATACCTAGAGATCGATGTGCTAAGAAGGATGAGCTGAGGAAGACAAGATGAGAAGGAATGATGTTGGACTGGAACTAGAGAAGAACAAGACTCTAGCTGACCAGATGGAGGACTCAAATAAAATGTACAAATGAGGGCTACGGCTCACTTTATTATATCGTGAGCTTAGTGGCTCAAATTGAATTTTCGATGAATGGCTCTGATCACAGCTCAGCATTTCACACGGATGGTTGTTTGATGTGTTCTTTATGTAGAAAGATGGTAACTGATAAGATGGTTTGTAAATTTTGAATTGCTTATCATTCAAAAAAAGCCTTGCATGACTTTTGAGGTTTTATACAGAAGTTTCTCTTTAAGTCAGCTAACTTAAAAGACTGACTCAAAATTTTAATGCACTTTAGCTCGAAAGATCAAAAGCTGGACTCAAATGTCGATACTAGAAACAATTCCAAGAAGCTAGTCTAATCTAATTAGGTTGGGAAGATAATCTCACATATAGATTGAAATGTAAAGCCAATCTAACATGGCTGATCTAACTACTTCCCAAGCCTGAGCTATAATTACTACTTGAACGTGGAAGTGGGATTGCTGACCGTGCAGCTTCTTAGTCTGGTGTTTGAAGCTGAAAGGAGGGTGATTTTTATCCTAGTTTCCTTACTCAATTATTGTATAGTGATATGTCGGGTGTAATCCATCCCACGGTGATTTAATCATCCGTTTGTACCAAAAAAAAAAAAAACATGATGTGGCATGAAATAAGTGCCCAATCATTAGGCAACAGGTAAGCCAAAAAAAAAAATATTTTCCTAGAAATTTAGTTCTGTTATAATTAAAAACTTAATTTGGTCAAATAAAAACTTTAGGGTCTCCTAATCTTATACAAATTTATCTAGAGTTGTCGAAGCTCTAAGAAGACTGAACTCTATAATTATAAACAGGTGCCAAGGGCAACAGATATACATAACCTTAGAAAATTTTCTTGCTAAATTGAGCGTCAAAATGTTAACCCATAAAATAATTCAGGTTTTTTTTTTTTTCAAGTTTCCTCTCCAACGAGTAAAGATTTTGGACAGCAATAAATACTACTATTATAACTTTTAATTGTCGCTAATTTTATTATTTTTAGAATAATAAATTTATAATTTATGGTATCAGGATAATTTATAATATATTATTTTACTGGTATGTATATATTTATGTGTGTAGCTATTTCAGGGTTGGGGGTTTGTTGGCAGTGCTCCCCTAAAGCTAGCATTCCTTCGGCTGATTTTGATCTACCAAAATAAGAAAAAGTCTTTGTGCATCATCTTCGATGACAAAGATGCGCATTGAACGGGCACATTAATCGTGTACCCGTGTGAGCATGTGTACAGAACGCGCCATGGCCTAACAGATGATACGCAATTTATGCATTGAAGGTGATGCATAAAGTCATTTTTATCAAAACAAATCGAACAACTCTTACAAATATATAATGCATATAAATTTCTTGAGATGCAACATAAACTTTAAATCGACAAAAATAAGAACTATGAAAAGGGACAAGTCAAAAAAACGTAAGGGTCACAATAATCTCGTACAAAATATGTTTCATCTGTCGAAATTTTTTTTATTTTTATAAAAAATTTTACCAAAAAATTATTAAAAATTTTAGTTTAAACATTATATGTAAAAAAAAAAATCAAAAGAAGATAAGAATAATGCCTAAATCGAAGCGTGTTAGACATTACCCTAAGAACTAGCCTTCGTCCCTTCCTATAAGTTGTAAACGATTTATGTCCAAAGTACAACGACTAATCCGAACCTCCTACTACAAGCACAATCATGTACGTAAAGATACAATCCAACGACTTCTTCAAATACCTAATAAAAAAATTAATAATAACAAAAAATAATAAAAAAAATAAAAAAAATTAAACAAAAAAATATAAGATTTAAGTTTGATTAATTCATTCCTTGATCCTGAATTCTTTAGCCCTTATATATTTTTTAAAAAATATTTTAATCATCCATGGTCTTGCGAGCACTGCGTCCGCAAGCGGAACGGGTGTTCCCTTTTTTTTTTTTTTTTTAAGACTTTTTACCAACACCACCACCTTATGAAATGAACTTGTTGCGGAGGCTATTGGGTCCAAGATACTTTCCACATGATATGAAACGATTTATTGTGGACCCTCTTGGATCCAGATAACACGGATAGCATGGTGAGACAATATGCAAGAGTAGAAGGGAGAGAGAACATCATTATTAATAATTTTCTCTCTACATAAAACAGTGCATAAAACCATATATATATATATATATATATATATATATATATATATATATATATATATGTTATGTATATACATATATATATATACATATGCATATGTATACATATGTATACATATGCATATACATATGTATATACATATGCATATGTATATGCATATTATATACATATGCATATGTATATGCATATGTATACATATGTATATACACATATGTATACATATGTATATACACATATGTATATAAGTATATGTATATGTATATATACATATATAGATATACATATATGCATATGTATATCTATATACATATATAGCTTCACATGGTTTTCTTCACACGGTTCTCCGGACTGGCAGCCAAGAATGAAGGATAATAGATTAGCGGTTAACCTTTTATTTTTATTTTTTTTATTTTTTTTTTTTGGTTACAAACGGGCGATCATATATTTCTAGAATGAGTCAGCCCAGATACATCAGAGATTAAGATCTGCTGTAGAATAATAGGACATGGGTCGCCTGGCTTCCAATTCCATGGACCCGCATGTTGAGCAGCAAAGGACGCCGCCCAGTCCGCCGCCAAGTTGGCCTCACGATAAGTGTGGCGGATCTGGGCAGACTCAAGCTCCCGCAGCATAGACCAACAGTCCCTCAGGATCGGATTTGAGGAACCATCTATATAGCTCTCCTCTAATAACCAAGAAATAACAGTCATAGAATCCCCCTCAATCATGATCTTAGGAGCATGGAGGATCCTAACAGCAAATGAGAGCCCTGCCCAAGCAGCACCAAGCTCCGACAAAGGAACAGTAGAGTCCAGGGTTCCAAAGCCTCCCGCTGCCAATAGATTACCCATCGGACCCCGAATGATGAAAGCAAATCCAGCATCTCTGTCCCGGACACTCCCATCAAAGTTAATTTTGACATACCCTGGAGGGGGGGCTCCCAAGAGACAAAAACCGTGCGACGGTTCGCTGTCGGAACAGCAGGGGATCCCCAGAGGCCAGAGGAGTCAAAAATAACATCATGAAAGGCACGGACACATTCCGAAGTCATAGATCTAATCTGCCTCACAATCCTGTGAAAGGAGAATCTATCGTCGGAGAATATGATATGATTCCTCGACATCCATATATAATAAGCCGTAACAGACCAAAGACACGCTTGTTCATAGGACCGCTCCGGATATCCTAAAGGAAAAATGAACGCGAAAAATCCATTACCTCCATGTCCCTAGGATAGCCCATAAGAGTCCAGATCCTTCTCGCTCTGGAGCAACAAAATATAGCATGGTCCACATATTCATCCACCTGCCTACATAGTGGACAGCTCGGCTGAATAGGCAGACCCCTTCGAGAAAGAAGGAGGCAAGTAGGAAGACAGTCCCAAAGAATCTTCCAGATAAATAACTGAACCCTGGGGAGAACAGGAAGCTTCCAAATCCAAGCTGCATCCTCCGTGTGCTGAACCTGCGGCCTGTATATGTCCATAAGATCCCTAATGGGAGCCTTGGGAAGACAAGAACGCTGCCAAATCCTGGAATCAACAGAGGAATCAGGTAAAAGAGGCATCGAGAGAATCCGATGAGAAAGCTCCTCCCCAAAAACCGGGTCACCGAGGGAGTGTGCCAAGAGCGGGGATTCAAGGAGATAAGATCCTGAACCCTGAGCTTAGGGGGAATATCCATATTGATAAAGGAGGGCCATCGCATAAGGGGGAGCTCAGAAATCCAGGTGTCATTGACAGCATCAATAGACCAGCCATCACCAATTATCCAGGAGGTATTGTGCATAATGGGCTGACTATGTCTACAAATCTCCTTCCAATAGGAAGAGGAACCATGGGGCGGAGTTACAATCGAACTAGAAGCCCAGTCACCGTATCTCGCATGCATCACAGAACTCCATAAACTATGAGGCTCCAAAAGGAAACGCGAGGCTTGTTTGGCAAGAAGAGCTTCTCTTCTAACAATCAAGGATTGAATCCCCAGACCACCTTCATTAATAGGCATGCAGATCCTGTCCCAAGCAACTAGATGCATACCATGTCCCTCCTGCGTAGAAGCCCAAAGAAAATCTCTGAAACATCTCTCAATCCTCCTCAGACAAGTGATCGGCAGAGCGGCATTCGAAAGGAGATACACAGGAAGAGAAGAGAGGACAGAACGAATAATAATGATCCTAGCCATCATAGATAGACTAGTCATCTGCCACCCCTCAATACGCTGGTGGACCCTTCGCTCAATATCTGCAAAGTCAGAACAGCGAGCCCGTCTGCCAGTAATAGGGATCCCCAGATACTTGAAGAGATCCGACCGGGTAGTGATACCTGATAACTCAATAATAGCCTTCCTAGTAGATCTAGGGTCTTGGGGCTGAAGCAGATAGAAGACTTGAGAAAATTTACCCTCTGGCCCGACGCCTGACAGTACCGCTGCAGAATGGAATGAAAAGAAGCAGCATTGTCAATAGAAGCCTGCCCCAGAAGAATACAGTCATCAGCAAAAAGAAGATGAGAAATCATAGGGCCCTCTCTCCCAGCCATGAATGGAACAATCCGGTTCTCCTGCTGAGCAAGATGAAAGGCACGAGAAAGATCGTCAGCGGCAAGAATAAATAACAAGGGGATAAAGGACATCCCTGCCTCAAACCCACGGAAGAGTGGAAAAATTCAGTAGGGCTCCCATTGATGAGCAAAGAAAAGGAAGGTCTCAGAATACATGCCATAATCCATTCAATGAAAAGATCATCAAAACCGAACTCCTGGAGGGTACATTTCAGGAAGGCCCAGCTCATTCTGTCATAAGCTCTCTCTATATCCAGCTTCACCGCCATGAGACTTCTCCTCACAGGGGCTCTTTGAAGATCATGCATGAACTCCTGAGCAATGAGGACGTTGTCCGATATAGAACGCCCTTTAATAAAAGCCTCCTGTTCTATAGAAATAAGACGGGGGATCACAAGCCGAAGACGGCCAACCAAGAGGCGAGCACAAACTTTATACAGAGTCGTACAAAGGCTAATAGGTATGAAGTGCTGCGGAAGAGAGGCGTCTGACTGCTTGGGAACCAACGTAATAAGAGTCCGGTTCCATTCCGAGGGAATTTGCTTCAGTTGGAAGACAATTTGAATGGCCTGAATAACCTCTTGTCCAATGATGTCCCAATAGTGACGATAAAATAGAGGAGGAAATCCATCAGGCCCAGGAGCCTTGTCCGGACCGAGCTCCCAGAGGGCCTCCCGAATTTCTTCAGCAGCGATAGGTCTGCAAAGCTTTTCATTATCCTGTGTGGAAACCCTTCTGGACTCAGGAACCCTGACCACCGGATCCCCATCAGCAGAGGAATCAGCCCATCTGGATTTAAAGAACTGGAGAAGCATATTCCGGATAGATAGGAAATCCTCCTGACCATGCCCCTCTATGTCAACTAGTCTCCGGATCCTGTTCACGGCCCGACGCTTTAAGGTAGCCTGATGAAAGAATCTGGTATTACGATCCCCCTCACAGATCCACTGCGCCCTAGACCTCTGTTTCCAGTACATCTCCTGTTGGCGAAGCAGAGAATGGTGACGAGCAAGCAGTTCTCGCAGAGAGAAAAGATTCGAATCCAAAAGAGATCCATCCAAATCCTCCTTACCCTGAAGAACAGAAATATCAGCTTCCACCATATCAATCTGTCTATCCAAGTTTCCCACATCAAGCCTATTCCATTTGGAAAGACGTCGTCTGGCCAGCATAAGACGACGAGAGAGACGGTAAATAGCATTGCCCCTAATCGGAAGATACCAAATTTGAGTAATAATGGACCGAGCCCCCGAATGGACTGTCCAGAAATGCTCAAATCTAAACTGTCTAGGCTGGTGCACATCAGCCTCAGTAGAGATCAAAATAGGGCAGTGATCCGAAGCAATCCTGGGTAAGTGGGAAACAGAAACCGCAGGATGCATATGAAGCCATTGGGCCATAGCCAAAGCTCTATCAAGTCTCTCCCAAACACGAGCTGAACCCTGACGGTTATTACACCAAGTAAACTGGGTTCCAGAATACCCCAAATCCATCAGGTTAGAAGACCGAATAAAGGAATTGAATTCATTAATATCAGCTGAGGCCGAAACCCGTCTGCCCCCACGCTTTTCCTTTGCCTCAGTGATACAGTTAAAATCTCCCGCAACAATGGCAGGGAGACCTTGATCAAGGAGGGAAATAAGCTCAGCCCAGAGGATACATCTCTCTCTATAATCTGTACTGGCATAAACCGCGAAAGCAGCCAGGGGTCAGAGGACCCCATAGAGATAAGAAGACCAATCTGCTGGTTGCATTGATGAAAAGCTTCAACCGAAACAGCAGAATCGCGCCATATGGCCAATAAACCCCCCGACATCCCTTCAGCCTCCACCGCATACGAAGACCAGGATCGGGAAATCTGTCTCCGAAGCCGGGCCAGAGTATCCCCCGACAATCTGGTTTCCAACAACACACATATATCAAACTTATATAATTGCATCAATCTATTGAAAGAGGATCGAAAGGAAGGCTTTCGAGCTCCTCGAGTATTCCATATAAGAATCTTCATTAATTATTGGAGGAAACTGGGACCCCTCCCTGGTCCTCCATCATAACCATATCAGGAGGGCACTGACTGGCAAGGGAGCCCCCATCAGTCATCATTAGAGAGTCAGTCTTCGGTCCATCCGCATCATCATCTAGATTAACCGAGTTCCACCTCATAGGTTCTCCACCTGGCCCACCACAGCCAACCCTACATTCATCTCAGCGCTGGGCTGACTCACCTCCTGATCAGCTCCAGTAGAACACTGCGATGATGACGGGTTGACAGGAAAATAACGAGCAACCTCGATATTCTTTGGCACAGCAACTTTACCTTTGCCCTTCCTATTAACAGTTTTGGGGTTAGTTCTCGGAACAGGACTCTTGACAGGTCTGGCCCTTTTCAAGGGGTCAGGAAAAGCATCCCCGCTGCCTAGGTCACTGCCACAAACCCCATCCAAACTAGAAGAAGAGAAAGGATTGATAATTGGCTGAATTGATTCGGATCCAATATCAACTTTACTGAACTTACTAAGTTTATTTCCTTGCTTCAGCTTTGTTATCTCAGTTGCTACAGTACCGGCACGGGATGAAACCGGCACTGTGACGAACGCTGGAGAAGCCTTCATCCCTCTCTGCTGCATCTCACCTCCAGCTTCAATGGGGACTGCTTCCGAGACGACCACCATCTTTGACGATGGTGGAGCTTTCCGGCGAGCGATCTTGATCGGCGTCCTCCACCCGTCATCGCCATTAGCCACAAGCCTCTGCTTGTCCTTAGCCATCTGAGGCACTGGATCACAGCCGGGAACACCAGGAGAGGACATCGATGCTGACTTCTTCCTCATCTCCCTCGACAACCAGGGACATCCCGGCGTTGACGAACAGCAGTCAGCCAGGATCCGAAAGCAGGGGACGAGGAATCATCAACCTTATTTGATCCAACCGGCACAGAACACGGACCTTCCAGATGGAGCGATCCGTAGCTGGAGCAAAATCCTTCAAGAGCTTCATAGATAAACTGCTGCCAGAAGGGAAGCTTTAAGCCCTGAACACGGGTACCCGGCCGGGAGAACGCCGGAGATCCACCCGCAAACAAACCCTGGCAAACCCTCCTCTGCTTTTGGCCAGAGTCGACGAATCAACACAGTGGAATTGGCCAGCCGTCTCAGTGATCAACCTGAGGAAATTCTCCTTCCAGAATTCCAGAGGAAGGTTTGGTAGACGCAGCCAAATAAGGGCAAAGGGGGTGGCATCCGCAGTCGGAACGAACTCCGGCTTCCACCTTTCCATTGCGATGATTTGTCCATTGATGATCCATGGACGATTCATCACCTGATCCACAGCCTTCGGATCTTCGAACAGGAAGATGTGGCATCGAAATGCCAGGCTTACCGGTTTGATATCCCCCTGAATTTCGGCACGGCGAAACTCCGCACATACGCCTCCGCTGGAACCCATTTCATAAACGACCGAAGGATGAGAGCACGCGACTGCCAATCCTCCATCTCTGCCTTCAAATCATCCTCCGGAACGCTGACCACCTCCGGATACTCTGATTCCAGACGCGATACTTCAGCCGGCGCCGGAGATGACGATACCCAAATGAACCCTGACGAACTGAACTTCTGCCCAGCACCCCGGTCCCCCACAGCTCCATCAGCCGCCATAGATGGCAAGGGGACAGTAGAACGGAAAACCACCTCAAGAGCCGCAGCCGGAGACGAAGACGATCGCCGGAAATCAGCACAGGCAAGGGCCGAGCACGAATCGCAAAGCAAAACAGCAACCAGAATTCGAAGCTCTCACACGCACGAACCTCAAAGCAAAACTAAGCTATCAGGCTGTTTTTAAGTTTAGCTATTGCATCATGTCATCAAGGGCCAGTCCATTGTTAAGGCATGACGAAAGTAAGTTTACAAGTGGGCCAGGTCAATCAACATCCAAATTCCAATCTAAAATTTGAAGATCAGTGGGCCGGATCAAGTTTAAAAGTTGGACCTGATTTGACTCTGAGTCGAGTTTGTTCCGTGGCCCAATTTGACCTGTACATTGTTCAAGACTAATTTAAATCAATAAAAGATTGGCCAACCTGACCCAAACCAACTTGCAAGCGTAAATCACATAAACCCTTTCTCCATCAATTTAAATGTCATTCCTAATCGATTGAGTAAATCCTTGTTTAAACTAATCTCTTTCTCTCCGTCTTCACGACTGTCATGTCCTTTCACCTACTCTATTTTAATTAGATTTAAGTTTTCATTGCTTATTTCGGTAGATTCTTTTTATAATATTCTTAACTGTTTCTATATTTAGTTTTTTCAATTGTATTTCGTAGGCTTTATCTAAAGAAAGATAAATTTCTTGGATTAAATTAAAAACTTGAATAAAAATTTATATTTAAGCTAGTTCTATAAGTTTTATTTGCAAAATTGAATGGGTTTATATTTAACTACTAATTATTATGCTGGCAGCCATAAAACATTCGCGAAATTTTTGAACTAAATTGCATGCTCAACTCGGCCTAATACCAACTTGGGCTCAAATATTTCAGGCTTGGTTTAGGTCATGCTAGAACCCGGCTATAAACAACCTACTGCTTTATAATCCTTTGTAGGATTGAGCATGGTTCATGAGTCAAGTTGGATCGATTTCATACCGAAATCTAGAGTTGAGCCTAACAGAATTGATTTCAGAACTTTAAAACTAGAACTGAACCAAACTGAGTGGCTTTACTTCATGATCAATTACAAGATCGAGATTGTTCTTTGCTCTATTATTATCTACCAGGATCTGAAAAGACTTGCAGTGATACCACCAGAATGCAAGATTATATAAGCTTTGATTGGACTGGCTTCCAAATGTTGATTTAGGCAAGGCACCTAAAAATGATGAATTGGTGGAATTTCAGACAAACGTGACGTTGCCCCCACCTTTAAAAGGAGAGTCAAAAGCTTTATTGTTGTCATAGAACAATCAAGTGAAACCTTAAGAAGACCATAAATGAGCTCTCCTCGCCAGTCACCAGGTCAAACGAGAAGTTCTATATCAATAGGTAGACATAGCACCTCGTATCAGAAATAAGTTTGAGATTTTTTTAAGACAGGAGGCACAAACCACATATATTCAGATAGCATTCAAGCTTATTAGAGGTCAAACATCATCTCCCTAGTGTCTCAGAAAATAAATAGCAACACCATGGCATTAGGAGATTTACAACCATGCAGGGTTCTTCAATGGAGTCACAACTGCCTTTATCTGTAGGTAGTTCTTGAGGCTATCGATGCCCTTCTCTCTTCCTTGTCCACTCATCTTATAGCCACCGAAAGGGATTGCAGCGTCAAAGACATCAAAGCAATTGATCCATACCGTCCCAACTCTCAGTGCACGCATCAAGGTGTTGGCAGTATCTAAGTTGTTGGTGAAAACTCCGGCAGCCAGCCCGTATCGGGTGGTGTTTGCCCTATGTATGACCTCATTAAGATCACTGTCATCAACATGAAAACAAGAACATTACCCACAAAAAGGCAATCAAGAAGCAGGCCTACTCCTTAGCTACTTAAAAATCATTTCCTCGTAACTAGCATCTAGAAGTGGTTATCAGTATATGTTGTTACTCACCAACTACTCCATACTGGATAGAAGGTCCATTGTTCTTAGCCTTCTTTCTTAAAGCCTACGGACCTTCCATCCAGTATGGAAGACAAAACAAAATTAAGGTTTTGTCATGAAAACAAAGGAAACAACGGACGAGACAATCAACTTATACAGTTCCACTAAAATGCCGTGCTTATAATTGAAGCAAACAATCATCATCTGAAAAAACCAATATCTGAAATCACAATTTGAAAGGCTTTCTTAGAGAATTGTTTCTCACCTGAATTTTAAGATAGTTTGAACTGGCCCGAAGATCTCCTCCTGTGCTATTGGCATTCCATCCTAAGAAGCATTGTACAATGGGTTTAGGTCAAGCATGAATGTCCTGGAATTTTAAGGGTACAAATGAACCATACCTTCACATTGAAAAGATTGTAGGCTGAATGAAGTAACCCTTGCTGCCCAATCTGTCACCTCCTGTTACAAGGCTGGCCCCATTGTCAACGCCAGATTTGATGTAGCGCATGATCTTGTTGAATTGCTCCTCATCAATCTGTGATGTTCAAGAAAACACCAAATCACCACCAACTTTCTGAAGAATAGACTGCCTTAAAGGTACTTTTTTTCTCCTTCGAAGCAGTTAAGCTGATCAAAGGCAAGGAGAGAGCCTGGTTTTCTGAAAACGTCAAGCAAGATGTCTGCTAGTTTTAGACAGGCATTCTACATATAATGTCTCCACTTCCATCAATATGGCTTTCCTCAGGCTAAAGTATAACATTTCATTAATAATTTTATTTAAGGCAGATAAATTCTTGTCCTTTCTGCAGACTAGGATCCAAATAAAGAAGAATATGAATTTGGTTCGGTCTATATCAACTCCAGCATGATGCTAATTGCTGTTTAATAATCCTTCGATAATAAATACTTTGTGCTGAAACTCATGATCACCATAAGCTCCTCAAAGAATTTGTACGAGAACAAAATTCCTTAGACGTTTGCATTTGATAAAAGCAAATCCTGAAACCAGAGAAGAAGAGATTGATTTATACGCGCACCTGAGGACCTTGTTCAACACCCTTTTTGAAAGGGTCACCAACAATGCGCTTCATGGCACGTACTTTTGCTTTCTCCACAAACTCATCATACACCTTTTCATGCACAAATGTACGAGACCCAGCACAGCAGCATTGTCCCTGTACAGAGGCATACAAATTGTGCATCATAACACCATTCACCAAGAATGTTTCCATGCTTTTTTAGGTGAGTCATTAAATGCAAATCATTGAACAAACCTGATTAAAGAACAGAGCAAAATGTGCAAGCTCTACTGCCTGGTCCACATCAGCATCATCCATTATGATCATAGGGGACTTGCCTCCAAGCTCTAATGTCACTGACTTAAGATTGCTTCTTGCAGCCAATTCAAGTACGATCTTGCCAGTATCAGTTGATCCAGTAAAAGCAATCTGAAATAAGTGTGAAATTAGAAGATGCAATAGGGGTTATAAAAAGTAACAAGTTTTTCAACGGAGTTATCTTTTTATGTATCTTAATCATTAGAGACAAGCATTTACTAAATGACTGCTGCATGATATCTGCTGCAACAGAAACAAACACTTGATGAACAGCATTTATTCAACCCATCAACCTCCAGATACCAAGAATCAGACCTTTCTTCTTTTGTTCTATTCTAACTTTCTGAGTTATTTATGATCAATTTTCCCCAAAAATAGAAAAATTAAGAATATTCTACAGACTGCCACAAGTGTTATTGCTTCATTTATTTTAAAATTCCTCTTAGCCAAATCCTAGATAAATTTGGATGATTTAGATAGTCCACATATTATTTCTATGAAAAGGTGCTAACTGGTTCATATGGGCATCTAAGGTAACTTGAATTCCTTCTGGAGAATTTCCTGCTAGAATTGAGTCAAAATGGTTCCCAGAATTTCCCTTGGAAAAAAAAAAAAAGGAATACATTACTTTTATGCATTTTTGGTGGATACACCTGAACACCTCTATGAAGCCCCTAAGATCACCATAAGCAGATTAACGAAGAACAACTGTTTGCAATAACCCTAATTACATATTAAAAGTTTTAACAAACATGCCATACCATTAAGAAGTCGGCACAGAAAAACCATGATACCTAAAAGTTTCCAATTTCAAACTTTCAAATTTTGATATCTAATCTATAAGTTGATGCCCCAAGACTTATAGATAATAGTATTCAAATATTAAGAATATAGGATAGGGGTATAACTGAGTCGAGACAACTCGCGAGTAGCTCAAAATTGACTCAAAAAATATTGAAATCGACTCATTGCTTATCGAGTCGAGCTCGAGCTACTCGAGTATATTATCGAGTTGAGGTCGAGTATTAAAATACTCGACTCGGAAAGCTCACGAGCTTACTTAATTTTACTATTTTACCCTTATAATTATCCATATTTATAATATTATCCTAACTATATAAAACTCCTTTGAATTTTTAGTTAAGAACATATTTTATTTTAATTTAAAAATTATTTTTTAAATTTTTACATAAAAATTCGAGTCGAACTCGAGTATATCGAGTATTTCATCGAGCTCGAGTTCGAGCTTCAAATTTTAGAGTCGAGTCGAGCTCGAACTTGGCACTGTATCGACTTAACTCGGCTCGATTATACCCCTAATATAGGAGCATGCAAGCCTTATTATGTAAAATCATTGAGTGACATGATAAATCAAGTGCAAAGATGGCTATTAAGTGGTGGAACCTGATATAAGAGGATAAACACCTCACACCAATCATATTGTGGAAATTAGCACCACGTGCCATATTAATGATGAAAAGTTCCATTGTTAATAATTACCTTGTTATAATTTCATGCTGCTGACAAATTCCAGATATTGGTAAAAAGAATAAGTTTTTGAAATACCTTGTCAACTTCCATGTGACTGGCAAGAGCTGCACCAGCAGTTGGACCAAATCCAGAGACTACATTTAAAACACCCTCAGGAAGCCCAGCCTAAAACATTTACAGACAAAACTCATCAAATCCCAAGTGAAAAATCTGAAAAGAAGAGTATTGATTATTTGTTTTCAAAGAATGAACCAAGTTCCTCTTCTGCAGCTAATATCAAAAAGAACACATCGGACGCCATTGCACAAAGTAAAATTATTCAACTTGAATTTTAATAAAGATGCAAGAAAAGGAAAGGATAAGGCATAATAAATTTAAAAAGGAATCAGATGGCTATACTGAACAACTATCAACTGGAGCCAACAATATCATCTACACAAGTTGCAGCAAGCATACATCAGAAGCTGGAATTAGTTCTCATGCTAAATTGAGCTACTACATGAAAACTTTTTAAACCTTTCGAAGGTTTAGTTCATTTTCTGTATAAAATGGCTAGCGTTTGCAGCACAAAATTAATTAAGTCCATCGATAATATGTACACACAATAACTGTATAAAGAGGGCAGCCTAGGATTCCTTACGCATATTTTGATTAAGAAATTTGTTACCTCCTCTCATGTAATCATTTGAATATTTTGTCAATATAAAAACAATATGTATCATTGGGTCAATAAGATGGATCCAACAAAAGATTCATCCGTCTCACTATTTTTTTCTTTTTTGGTAGACCAATGTGCCGCATTCAAACATCAAGACTCCTAGCTTTAGCTAAACAGTCTCATAACTACGCCGATAAGTGAAGGCTGAATTCATGGCCTCAAGGAGAATCAACCTTTAATTCTTATGATCAGCAAATTTTGAAGGACAAGGGCTAATTATTGAAAGGATGAGCTAGAAATATCCAATTCTAGCTGTCCAAAGAAAGCAAGATGCAATTACTGCACCAACCTCATGCAATAGTTTGGACACAAAGAGAGCAGATAGAGGAGTTTGCTCTGCGGTCTTCAATACGATGGTGTTCCCACACGCTAGAGCCGGGCCAACCTTCCAAGCAAACATAAGAAGTGGAAAGTTCCATGGTATAATCTGGCCCGCAACACCAATTGGCTCATGCAGGACTTGCACATGATGTGGACCATCAGCTGGCACCACAAGTCCATGAATCTTATCCGACCAACCTGCAGGATATCAAAGAAAATACGCCCATGCTTCTTCACTCAGTCGAATAAAAAGGTTAGACCCAATAAAGCTTTATCCTATTGCCACCATATGATGCTTTACCAGCATAATAACGCATCAGGCGGACCAGCATTGGAACCTCCGCAAGGGCAGCCTGTTCATAAGGCTTCCCGTTATCCCAAGTCTCAAGTGCCGCAATCTCGTCGTTATGCTTCTCGATCAAATCCGCGAAGCGTAGAAGCACGCGTGACCTTTCCTGAACCAAAGCATTTCAAGAGAACATGACAACTTGACCGAACTTATCGAATGAAACTTTGGCAAAGAGAAACGGAAGTCTAAGGGCATTACATAACCGGTCATCTTCGGCCACGGCCCTTCATCAAATGCCTTGCGAGCAGCGGCCACGGCACGGTTGACGTCTTCCACATCTCCCTCAGCGACATGGGTAATCACGTCCCCAGTCCTGGGATCTAATGTTGGAAATGTCTTACCTGCGAGCAGTGAAATTTCCAAACGTTACCAAGAGATCGCAGCGGATTCGATATTCCAGTGACAAGAGGATTCTTCATTTACGTTATGATAGCAAAGCAATGTACCTGAGGCTGCATCCACAAATCGCCCGTTGATCAGAAGCTGAGTGTGCTGTACCTGAACTGGTGGCGTGATCGGTTCTTCGACTGCAACGGCGGTGCTAAACCTTCGAAGAACCCCTCCTGATGCGGAGGCGCGTGTCCCGTCTGAAGATAAGGATTGCAATCAGATTCAGTCAACGTTAGAATCACTTAATTATGATGTATACGGAAATGAAACAGAACGTTTTAAGAAGCAGGGGGAGCAATTGGCCAAAAGAACGAAGAGAATTTTCAACAAGTTTTCGGAATGTAATAACGTAGAGGATAAAATAGAAATAAATGCCGATTAGAAAGGGGTTTTACTTTTTATTCTTTCTTTTTTAAAGAGTCTATTCATCTCAAAGGCGTGCAAGGAAAAAAACGACTTTTGTCCTTACGTCTTCCACAGTGCGACGATAAGTCTTTCCTCTGTTTGGCCTTCAATTTGCATCGACTCGCAGTGAGCAAAATTTGTACTAAATATTTATTTTTAAAAAAAATTATTCTGAATTTATCATAACATATGTGGCTGATATATTTCTCTAGATTCCCAAAGCAACGTGAAAAAAAAATAAATTAATAAAAAAATCTTTTCTCAAGCACAGTTATTATTAGTTCACAAATAATAATAATAATAATAATAATTTATTCCTCCCTCTAAGATCGGAAAACAGATCCCGCTTGCCTGAACCATCTCCGGAAATGAAATATTTCGGCTCTAACTGAGAAATGTGACGACGCTAATGCATCGAACCATGAAGAAGTTCCAACTTCCGATCACACTCATTCAAACAGAGCCAATCCGGATGCAGGGGATTGACAGGCAATCACAGGCAACGGATTTTGCCACCCGAACTGCATCGGATCGCACCACGCTACATACCCAAAGAAACTACCAAAAGATTGGGGCGAAATTTATAGCTTTTGTAGATTTCCAGAATCACTGGAAGAGAAAGCAAAAAAAAGTCAGCTTTTTTACAGTCTAAAACAGGGGAACCTCTCGATCAAAGAAGAGGGGTCCCAAAATCACAGATTAACATTAAAAAAAAACGACCTTTTTTAACAAATGAAGCAATTAATCGACCAAAAATCGAGAATCAAGAAAAATCTGAGGGAAAAAAAAAAGTCAAACAAAAACAATCGTCAACAATCAGTTTCGTCTCCCAAAAAAGGGGAAAAAAAAGGAAAAGAAAAGAAAGTGACCAAATACGGAGAGATCCCCCATAACAAATTTTTGCTGCACACAAAGCAACGGAGAAATGACTTGTGAACAGAAAAAACGAGAAAAGAGACGGAAACAACAAAGATCGGAAAGGATCACAGTAAAACAGGGGATCACCTTCACGCAACAAAGAAGTGAGAGAGCGACGACGAGAAGAGGCTGAGAGATAGCGCGATAGGAGGGAGGACGCAACTCTTCGTGCTGCCGCCATGGCCTTAATTGCTGAGACCACCGCCCACCTTTTGGTACTGAACTGGAGAGGGCGAGCCGAATGATTTCCTGCGCTCGGATAACGGAGGGCCAGTTATTTATTAAAGGCGACCTCAATAATCTCGGAAGGGCATAATCGATGATAAATATAACTACAAGGCCTTATATATATATGACAATTAAGAAGCTGTTAAATTAATTATTAACCTACTGGATAATGCCGTGAGCTGGGAGCTTCCACCAACTACAAATAAAATAAAAATAATAGCCATGTGTCCTATAAATAATCAATTCTTTTTTCGAAATAATTCTATTTACGAATTAAAAGATGAGCGTGCTGTAGTTTTCGCCGTTTGACGGTTAGCGCTCACCCGTGGGGGCGTACCCGTACCAAAAATTTATGAGGTCCCTGATACGCCATCCGTGCGTCGTGCCAAGAACATCGCCTTTGTCTTTGTATGAATGGCGTCACCATCGGCGTGGCTGCAATTGGCAAGCCGGTGCCTCGAAGTGGCGGATGGAGATGGATAGAGATGCCGTTAGGAGCGTCGGTAGGGCACCTCGTGTCTCGGAAGTTAGTGGACTAAAACGGTCGGTGGATATTTGAGATGGAGATGGATGAATGGTTGGATGGAGGTGGATTGATGGGCAGCCAGGATCTTTCGAGCAGGCTGTTGCCGGAAGCTAGCAATCTCTAAAAATCAAACAGAATCGAAACAAGTATTTCTCTAACAATCTCTGGCTGATGGTGAGAAAACAGAGTATGGAAACGAAAACGAAGGAGAAATTAGGGGAAAAAAAAAAAGAAAAGAAAAAAAAAAAAGGAAAAAAGATTCTTGAAAAGGCAAATAATTATGTTTTTTTTTTGGATGAGGAGAAAAGTAAAAGAAAAAAAAAATTGAAGAAAGAGAAAAATGAAAGAAAAAAATTTAAAAAAATATTTTCTCTTCTTTGTTTGGATAAGTGAAAGAAAAATTGAAAGGAAAGAAAATTTAATAATTTATAATGATAATAATATTTTTATTATAAATAACTAAAAATATATCAATTATTTTAAAAAAAATTAATATTGAAATGAAAAAAAAAAAAAAAAGTACTTTTGAGTTTTCTCTTCAAATAATTTCAGAGAGAAAACTTTTACATGGAGCCCATCAATTCTTTTCTCTAATTTTCTTTTCTTCCTATTTTTCTCTCCATCCAAACAAGATAAATTTTATTTTCTCTCATATTTTCCTTCCTAGTTTCTCTCCATTCAAACAAAGGCTTAAAGAAAAATATTTTTGCATTGATCCTATGGTTAAACTTGGCAAATTTACTACCTGATTTTTAGATATGCTACATACAAAATGATAACAAGTTATTGCTTTTCTGATTAAGAAAATAGAATATTATGATTAATAATAATAATTTCTAAAAATGTTTAAATGCTTGAATATTTGATATTTTAAAAGTTAGTTGCTGATTGATCCCATTTTCTTTATAAAGATAGAATTTATGCAATAGCTAATGTTTTATGTTTGCATAGTTATATAACTAGCGTATAACCAACCTAATGCATGGGGGTACAATTTTTTTTTTAAAAAAAATAAATATTCTACAAATGCAATATAATAATGTAAAAATTAAATAAATAATGATTTTAAGCTAAACTATAGAATTATTCCGGAGTTGTGTCACTTTGGTTTTTAAATTTTAAAAAATTATAAAAATAATCCTAAACTTTCTATTTTTACTTTGATCCCTACCGATATATATATAGGAGAGATGTCATCTATTTTTATCCTATGTGGCAGTATACATAACAGCACATATGGCATTCAATAGCAAAAATAAATTTAAAATGCATAACTAACTCATTAACTTATTATTTAATAATTTAAAAAAATATAAAAAAAAAAATAATCTCTCCCCACCCTGATTTGCTCTAATCGGAGAGAGGTTTATGCAGCAGGTATGTGGGCACTCACAAACTATTTTTATTTTTTATATTTTTAAAATTATTAAATAACAGGTTAACGGGTTAGTTATAAATTTTAAATTTATTTTTTGCCACTTGAATATCACGTGTGCTATTACGTATGCTGCCATATAGGATAAAAATAAATGGCATCTCTCCTATTTAATGGTAGGGATCAAAGTGATACAAAACAGAAAGCTAGAATTTTTTTATAACTTTTTAAAGTTCAAGGACCAAAATGATACAACTCTTACAGGGATTAATTTTATAGTTTAGCTAAAATTTATTAGTTAAATTTTCTGCATGTAAAGCAATAAACTTTGATGGTAACTTATTGAAAAATATCATCATTACTATTAATATTTATATAGTAATTAAAGAATTGCACATGGCCTCATGAGATTTGTATTAGAATTTAATATAATAATATAACAAATATCCTTGAGTTAAAAGCTTCAATAGGTTAATATTTGTTATACATTAGGTAACAAACTTCATAATAATAATTACATTAGTAAGAGGCAAGCATGTGGACAAAGTTCATTCCATTAAGTAAGGTCTTCTACAACTTTGATATTGGTCTCTAAGACACCCCTCCATAGGTCATTGTGGACTCTACAAAATTTATATTTTGGGTATCATCATAACTAAACTTTTTAAAAATAAATTACAATGGATCAATACATGAGAAGAATGCTGGAGCTAGAGTGGTAATTAGGGACCATGTGGGTGAGGTTCTATAATCTTTAGCTATTCTTGTGAGTGCCATGTTAGTAGTGCTTGTAAAGTTGACTAAGGCATGCTATGGTCTAGAAGAGAGCCTTTGAAGATTTTAGAAGGAAAGATCGATTCTGAAAAGTGACTCAACCATGGTAATATGATCTTCATGCTTTATCTCATCAATCTTGCACTTTAAATGTTGCAATATCTACAAAGAAGCCAATCAAGTAGTAGATTACTTAGCAAATTGATCAATTAGGTAGAAAGTGTGATAGAGCTAGATTCAAATTTTTTTATTCATATAAACCAACGTCTTAGCTAGATGCTTAAAAAGTTATTTTTTGAAACCCTAGATATCCTTTACTATTACAAAAGAAAAAAAAAAGGATTCAACTTTTATTCTAGATATATAAAATAGATAATAATTGTTGATACTTGCAAAGAACCGCTAAAGCGTGACAAAGCTAGGATTCAAAATTTCCTTCTATCTAAATCAGCTGACTTGGCTAGATGCTTAAAAAGTTATTTTCTTAAGGTTCTAAACATCCTTTGCTATTACAAAAAATAAAAAAAGACTTAACTTTTATTCTAAATATATACAACACATAAATGACGATAATTGCAAAGCATCATCACTATTCAAACCATCTACGCTGCATTACATATGCATCAAACATTGTGTGCTTTAGTATTATATATAACAAATTTATCAATTCACATTAAGCAAACTTGAGCCTAGCTATCTAGATAAATGAATTTGGGTCATATATGAGTCAACCCATCTAGATTCTAGATTCATTTATCAAACAAATTAGGTTAAGTTTAACCATCTATTCCGTTTAACTCATTTGACATATTTGGTAAAGTCAGGTCATTACTCAACCTATTTAATCTATTAAAATATACTTAGCCTATTTCAGATCTATTTAACTTGACTCCATAGCTTTTTTTTAAACTTATCAAACACAATGAAACTCAATATACTTAACATGTTTGATCTAGTTTGACCTTTTTAGCAAATGGCTCATATGGATTGGATTAGGTTGGGTTAAGTCATCTGCATATTTTGACTTATAAATATATAGAAACATATTCGAGTGACAAATTTTGATCCATCCCGATCCAACTTTATTGCCATCTCATATTAGAAGATAAAATAAGCAAAGAAAAGGAAAGAAAATAGAATTTCTTATAAAACTCAGGGCTTTCAGAAAAATATATTATAAAAACTCATAAACATATCTCAGGAGGTCATGCTTGTTTATGCGTCTAAAACATGTGCTAAAGAACCAGCACCCATGAATCAGCAGTAAAGACTACTGCGGCCACCATTACATAAGCTTCCTTTTCTAAGAAACGAGTTTGCAGAAAAACAAAATTGATACCTAATCTCCTAATTGTATGCATAAACTTTAACTCTAACTAGTATATTAGCAACTTTCGAGGATCACTTATGAGATTTAATGCCATATAAAAAATTTATGAAATATAACTAAAATAATATATATGAATGATCAAGTTCAAGCCTAATTATAACTAATGATATTTTTAAGTTGAATTGGATTGCAGCTTGTATATGTAGATCTTCTTCTAATTAGACTTAGACTTCAACCTTTTAACACCAAATCATTCCATTAATCCAAGAACCTGCTAAAGAGTTTATTTGGCTGTTGGTGTTTCTCCAACATCCATGTTTTATTATTATTATCAAAAAATGCATGCCACGTACTGGCATGAGACATTTGACCTTATCCAAATCCGTTGATCTGCCTTCTTCCACGTGTAAGGATGATGTATTCATATATTGACAATCGATCAGGCAAGTTTTTTTCTTGTCCTGTGAAGACAATTTAAACACTCTTTCCTTCTTTCAAATAACGGTGAGATCACAACGTCCAGCATAAAAAATTGTGGGATCAAATGTTCACATTGACTGTAGCCAAGCTTACAAGGTTAGCATGCCATCACCATCCTGTTTCCATTTGATGCACCAACCGCAACAAGTCATGCTGTTTAGTTCATCCAATCAAAAAATAAAATAGTCATTTTGTTTTCTTTTGGTGACCAAAAAGTCGTCTTGCTCAGAAGTGGAAGCAAGCCCCTTCCTGTTGGTAGCTTCTAAATTCTTAGCAGTTAATTTTATACATCACAGATTTGGTTACTTCATCCAAGCTTACTATTATATGATAAAGCTTCCTTTAGAAATCTTGCATTTTATTTTTTTCCATTTTATGAATGTATTATGTTACAGTCATGACATGTAGGGGTGGATCCAGGATTTTTGTCAAGGGAGGCACAATGTATAAAAAAGTTACACACAAACATACTTGTATTAGAAGTCAAAAGTAAATAATACAAAAGCTAAACATTGTTCTCGATATTAAAATTTGACTTACAATAAAAATTCAGAAGAAACGTAAAAAGATGATTGTAAATTGTAATCCAATAAAATCTAACAGAATCGGAACGTCCTACCTGAAACGAGATGATTTCAGCTCCTCCAAATTAACCCATCCTCGAATCGAAACAAGAGAAGATGAGTAAGAGGAGGCGAGGAACTGAGGAAGAGGAAGAGACCCACATTGCCAAGGGGGTCGGCTGCTGTTTCTTTGATTTGGTTTTCTTGCTTCAAAAGGTAAGAAGACGGAAAGACTCAGAGAGCGATCGTTATTTATAGAAAATTTCTCCGCTACGTTCCAAACTGTCGTAATTTTCTATCTTGTTTCCGATTCCAGCATACCCTTCCATGCATGCAGCCGATGATGAGCCCTTTGCTTTATGCCTTTCCTTAAAATCGCCTCGTTTCCGCTGCATTGTGGGTGAGCCTTGCGGCTCATGGTAATTTTGAAATAAGTAAAATTTTCATCGGCGACGCCCGTGATGACATGGCTACCGCCCGTGATGACATGGCTGCGTTCTTTCATGAATTTTTTTTTTTTTTTTTTTGGGGTGCTGTTGATTCTTCTCTTGGTATAGGAATAATAATCATACGCTGGAAGCGTTATTGATTTATTAATTAAATTCCTTATTTTGGTGATTTTATTAATGGAAATTATTGTTTTTCGTGGCTCTCCCTTCTCGAGGTGTAAATTAAGATAAGCTCTGATGGGTTTTTTTTTCTTTTGCCTTGTAGTAAAAGCAACGATGTGACTCCTTGATTAAGCCTTTCTGGTTCTTTTCTGCGAGGAAGATGCAGTGGTCGCACGTCTTCTAAGAGCAGTTAGCAGAACTCTCTTTTTCTTATCACGTTACTGCATTTTGACTTTCTGTCTCAATTGCGCTTAATGATTCATTCCCTCGTCACCTCGATGAATTAAACATGGACTGCCACACGAAATGGCTGAACGAGATCAGGGGTGGTGGTTGAATTTGGTTCTTTTCCCGTTCGTGTGACGAATCGAAGGATTTAGCCCAACTTTAGGTTTGTCTAGATTAGCTCATGCTCTAATTATAAATGAACAACTGTTGATGCTGAATCATCAGTACAGTTTTCTTTGTTACGAGATCTCCTAATGAAGGAAGAGAGAGCCCCCCTCAACAACCCCCCCTCCTCCTCTTATATCTTTTCAGCCTTTTTTCATATCGCCAGCATTGAATCACTTTTCTTTCTTTCTTCTTCTTCTTTTTTTTTCGGTTAGAAAGTCAATCGTGTAAGATAAAAGTTAGCTTCAGACTAGAGCGTGCCACGTGGTTATTTATTGATAATTATTAGCAAAGTTATTAGGAAACTTGCTCCGGAAGCTAAGAATCTTCATGATGATCTCGGTTTTCCCCAAGGAAATATCAGGGTTAGTGGGAATGTCAGAGTCAGAGAGGAGTTATCTGGCCCTAAAACAGGTGCTCAGTATCTCCTTTATTTGGGCTTTTCAATGGATGGTAATGATCCAGCGTTTGTCTTATTCGAGTCATTTAAAGCGTCATAATGCTTAATGATTCTCGATTTCTGTTCAGGACACGACAGCTCCTCACGTTTAGTGCTTTTGCTACGAGAATGATTCCAAGATTAGAGGTCGCCCAGGACTCGGGGGCTGCCTAGGGCTAGGGGTCGTCCAGGACTTGGGGGCCGCCTAGGGCTAGGGGCCGTCCAGGACCTGGAGGCCGCCTAGGACTAGGGGTCGTCCAGGACCTGGAGGCCGCCTAGAACCTGGGGGCCGTCCAAGACCTAGAGGCCGCCTAGAACCTGGGGGCCGCCTAGGACTAGGGGCCGTCCAGGACCTGGAGGCCGCCTAGAACCTGGGGGCCGCCTAGGACTAGGGGCCGTCCAGGACTTGGGGCCGCCCAGAACCTAGGAGCCGCCTAGGACTGGGGGCCGTCCAGGACCTGGGGGCCGCCTAGAACCTGGGGGCCGCCTAGGACTAGGGGTCGTCCAGGACTTGGGGCCGCCCCGAACATGGGGGCCGCCTAGGACTAGGGGCCATCCAGGACTTGGGAGCCGCCCAGAACCTAGGGGCCGCCTAGGACTAGGGGCCATCCAGGACCTGGGGGCCGCCTAAAACCTGGGGGCCGCCTAGGACTAGGGGCCGTCCAGGACCTGGGGGCCGCCTAGGGCTAGGGGCCGTCCAGGACCTGGAGGCCACCAAGAACCTGGGGCCGCCTAGGGCTAGAGGCCACCTAGAACCTGGAGGCCGCCTAGAACCTGGGGGCCGCCTAGGACTAGGGGTCGTCCAGGACGTGGGGGCCGCCTAGGGCTTAGGGGCCATCCAGGATCTGGAGGCCTCCCAGAACCTGGGGGCTGCCTAGGACTAGGGGCCGGCCAGGACTTAGGGGCCGCCCAGAACCTAGGGGCCGCCTAGGACTAGGGGCCGTCCAGGACCTGGGGGCCGCCTAGAACCTGGGGCCGCCTAGGACTAGGGGCCGTCCAGGACCTGGGGGCCGCCTAGAACCTGGGGGCCGCCTAGGACTAGGGGCCGTCCAGGACCTGGGGGCCGTCCAGGACCTAAGGGCCATCTAGGATCTGGAGGCCGCCCAGAACCTGGGGGCCGCCTAGGACTAGGGGCCGTCTAGGATCTAGAGGCCGCCCAGAACCTGGGGGCCGCCTAGGACTAGGGGTCGTCCAGGACTTGGGGGCCGTCCAGAACCTAGGGGCCGCTTAGGACTGGGGGCGGCCTAGGACTAGGGGCCATCTAGGATCTGGAGGCCGCCCAGAACCTGGGGGCCGCCTAGGACTAGGGGTCGTCCAGGACTTGGGGGCCGCCCAGAACCTAGGGGCCGCTTAGGACTAGGGGCCGTCCAGGACCTGGGGGCCGCCTAGAACCTGGGGCCGCCTAGGACTAGGGGCCATCCAGGACCTGGGGGCTGCCTAGAACCTGGGGGCCGCCTAGGACTAGGGGCCGTCCAGGACCTGGGGGCTGCCTAGGGCTAGGGGCCGTCTAGGACTTGGGTCTTATTTCCTGAATCACCAACCATATCATATGCCCCCTCGTCCATGTCCCTTGTACTCAGGTAAGTCGCACATGCGTAAGGGAGAGGGGCGGAAAAGTTTGAATTTCAAATTTCTGGACTCGATAAATGTCGTTTCATGAAAAGAAGAAAAAGGGGAAAAAAAGGGGGGCGCGTATCTCTAGTAAGATAGCGTCTTTTCGCTTGTCCGGTCCCCCTCGGGGATCGCCATGTGGCTTTGCGGCGCTCGAGGCGTTGCATCCAAAATATAAAAAAGGGCTCGTCCCCTCTATCCCTTTGCCTTTTATCTTGTAGAGTCTCCCGTGGTCTTACTTCTCCAAGTCCAGGTTAGTTGACTCCTTCTTCTCCTTTTCTTTTTCATGGATCCCTCCCAAGATAGGAAAGGTAAAAACCCTATGATCGAGCCCTCCCGCGAAGAGATTCTTCAGGCGCGTCGCCAGGCCCTCGGAGGGGTGGCCATCCGCGGGGATCAACCTGTCGCCCGGCCTGCGCGGCCTGTGTCTAGGTCGTTACCCCGATCCCCTAGGGCTTCTTCCTCATTCACCAGCCGTGAGGTATGGCTCCCGGCAATTACTTCTAAATCAGCCGGCCCGGCGGAAGTCGCCTCAATTACAACTTCCCAAGACCTTAGGAACCTTAGGGCCCAGTTTGGGATTCCCAGTAATATTCGGCTTTCCACCCCCCTCCCCAAGGATAGGGTTACCCTAACGCAACCAGGAAAGGTCGCATTATATGAGGAATTTTTTAAGGGCGGTCTACGATTGCCCTTGCACCCTTTCTTTGTAAACTTGTTAAATAGGTATCGCCTCATTCCCGCACAACTTACTCCCAACTCCATTCAGGTCATCTTTTCATTCCTAGTGCTTTGTTATTTTCACGGGGCTTCTGTCCGGCTCTCTTTATTTAGGGCATTGTATAGGATACGAAACCCTGTAAGGGATGGGTGGTGGAGCTTTGCGTCGAGGCCTAAGAGGGTCCTTAAGCTTAACTTTCCTTCCAAAATTAAGGGATGGAAGTCACGGTTCTTTTACGCGCATTTGGAGGGGCTGGGCGTAGGCTGGGGTATTCCGGATACTAGCTCTAACCAGAACTCAAGTGTTGATGAGGGAGACCGTGAACTGTTCAACACCTTGATTTCCACCATCGTGCCCCCCAGTAGGGAATTGCTATCGGAGGACAATCTTTCGGAGATTGCATTCATGCCGGTGTCGCTGACTGCAGCGCCCGGTGAGCCTCGAAGAGTTTTATTATTATTATTGTAACTTCCTTGCTTGTTTGGACATCTAGTATTTGAATAGATGTCCCTTAGTGTACATATTATTTTCGCAGCTAGTATATCTTGTGCCCTCTTTTTAGCTAACCTCGTGCTTTCTGTATTGCAGCAATGAAGTTTTCTCAAGATTCGTTGATATCGGGTCTTCGAAAGAGAGGAGGGAGTGACCGCGGCACGGCAGGAACTGAGCCTAAGAGGCCCTGCCGGCGAGAACCGGGTCATAGTACTCAGCCCCTAACGGCTCTCCCTGAATCTATACTAATAGAGGAGGGCAAGGGAGAGGGAAATCCTCCCGACGGAATACCAATAGAGGGCCCTGCCGAGGGGAGCCTAGTAGCGGCCGCCTCATCTCCCGCTAGGGGCGCCGGAGGGTCGCTCGGGAGCACAGAGGTCGCCGAGACCAACCCGTCCAGCCCGTCATCGCCGAAAGAAGCAGGCACCTCCGCTCCCTCGGACACCTTAGGGAGTCTGCCTCAACCTTCCCAAATGCCTAGCCAGAGCACCTCATATAAAAGTTGTCTATCGGAAACAATTCTCAAGCTTTCGATCCTGCCCAGGTTTCAGGCCAAAATGAGGAGTCTATCACAGGAGGAGTCTTTTGACACCATGTTCACGATCGCGCTCCAGGTAGAGTTATGATCTTTTCCCTCTTCCTTCTTTCGTAATTACGGAATTATGATATTTATCAATTGTGTACCACAGATGTCTAACGGCCTCTTCGTACTTCGTGAGGACCTGACCAAGGCCAAGTCTCGTAGTGAGAGCTTGGATAAAGAATTGGCGGAAACGAAGGCCCGGGAATCGAAGGCCTTACATGACCTTTAGATTGTCCAGGAAGACTATCGAGCATGGAGAGAAAGGGATGAGAAGGAGCTGCAGAGCTTGGATGCCCAACTGTCTGAAGTCCGGGCGAAGCTGTTGCCTACGGAAGAAAGGTTAAAGGGAACGGTTCTCAGGTTAGAACATACTGAGAACCGGGCCGACAACGCAGAGGCCGCGGCTCGCGACGCTGCGGAGAAATTGGCCTTGGCCGAGAGGGACACGAAGGAGGCTCTGGATAAGGTGGCGGCAATGGAGACGGAGGTTCAGGTGAGGGTAGCTGCGGCCGAGGCTTGGGCTCAGGAAAGGGAGGCTGCGGCCGAAGCTAGGGCTCAGGAAGCCATCGGAAATATAAGGATTCTTCAGATTTTGCGTCGGAACTGCATGAGGCCGCTATAGACGCCTTCGTTCAGGGCTTTGAGAGGTGCAAACGGAGACTATCTCGGCACTTCAAATTAGAAAGCCTTGAACGTTTTCAACCTGGGGACGATGAAGAAATTTCTGACGTTGAGGTTGACAGTGCAGCGGACAGGCAGTGACAGTCGAAGGCCCTGCCACAGGAGCGCCTACAACCGAGAAACCGGCCTCTGGGCCGACTACCGAGAGGGAGCATTCCGAGGACTAATGGGAGGCATCTAGGCTCGCCTTGATTTTGTCTTTTTGTTCTTGGTTTTGTTGATTTTGTCCTTAGGGGACCCTTTTTGTAAATCAATTGATGTCGGCTTGTGGGCAGTACTTTATAAAGCTTTACAGTGCTCTGGCTTTTTAAACGAGTGAATGTACTTTTTACTCACTAGATGCTTCAATTATTTAACTTCCAATTTTTACCCATTACATAGGGGGAATGAAGGGTCCGCCCGTAGGTTGGTGCTAAATTCGAATTCCAGGGTCATTTCCCAGGCATATTATCTCAGGAGGAAATTGTTCTGGGGAGGTTCCTAAAATCATAAGGCCATCGAGACCATCCCGGGGATGTCCTTAGGACTGCGGGCCGAATTGTTTCTTGGGGTAGTCGGATACCTGCCCAGGAGTTTGGGATGGGGCCGCCTAAGCCATGGACTTGAACCTCCTCAGGGGTAAATGATACCAGCCCGGGGGTGTCCTTAGGAATGTGGGGCCGCCCAGCTCCTTTGAAGGGTTGTTTCTTGGGGGTAGTCGGATACTTGCCCAAGAGTTTAAGATGGGGCCACCTAAGTCATGGACTTGAACCTCCTCAGGGGTAAATGATACCAGCCCGGGGGTGTCCTTAGGACTGTGGGGCCGCCCAGCTCCTTTGAAGGGTTGTTTCTTGGGGGTAGTCGGATACCTGCCCAAGAGTTTGAGATGGGGCCGCCTAAGTCATGGACTTGAACCTCCTCAGGGTAAATGATACCAGCCCGGGGGTGTCCTTAGGACTATGGGGCCGCCCAGCTCCTTTGAAGGGTTGTTTCTTGGGGGTAGTCAGATACCTGCCCAAGAGTTTGATGGGGCCGCCTAAGTCATGGACTTGAACCTCCTCAGGGGTAAATGATACCAGCCCGGGGTGTCCTTAGGACTGTGGGGCCGCCCAGCTCCTTTGAAGGGTTGTTTCTTGGGGGTAGTCGATACTGCCCAAGAGTTTGAGATGGGGCCGCCTAAGTCATGGACTTGAACCTCCTCAGGGGTAAATGATACCAGCCGGGGGTGTCCTTAGGACTGTGGGGCCGCCCAGCTCCTTTGAAGGGTTGTTTCTTGGGGGTAGTCGGATACCTGCCCAAGAGTTTGAGATGGGGCCGCCTAAGTCATGGACTTGAACCTCCTCAGGGGTAAATGATACCAGCCCGGGGGTGTCCTTAGGACTGTGGGGCCGCCCAGCTCCTTTGAATTGTTTCTTGGGGGTAGTCGATACCTGCCCAAGAGTTTTGGGGCCGCCTAAGTCATGGACTTGAACCTCCTCAGGGGTAAATGATACCGGCCCGGGGGTGTCCTTAGGACTGTGGGGCCGCCCAGCTCCTTTGAATTCTTGGGGGTAGTCGGATACCTGCCCAAGAGTTTGAGATGGGGCCGCCTAAGTCATGGACTTGAACCTCCTCAGGGGTAAATGATACCAGCCCGGGGGTGTCCTTAGGACTGTGGGGCCGCCAGCTCCTTTGAAGGGTTGTTTCTTGGGGGTAGTCGATACCTGCCCAAGAGTTTGAGATGGGGCCGCCTAAGTCATGGACTTGAACCTCCTCAGGGGTAAATGATACCAGCCCGGGGGTGTCCTTAGGACTGTGGGGCCGCCAGCTCCTTTGAAGGATTGCTTCACAGAAGATCTTCAAATATGTGCATTCATTAATCTTTGGATAAGTACATTTATTACATTACTGATGGTATTATCGGAGATTATCCGCGTTCCACGTTCGGGGGATCGGTCGCCCATTCAGATCTTCAAGTCGATACGCTCCACGGTGAAGGACTTCTGCTACTCGGTAGGGCCCCTCCCAGTTCGGGGATAGTTTGCCCCCTCCGTTGGTTTGGACACTGAAGCCTTTCTCAGAACCAAGTCTCCTTGACGGAAGCTTTTGGAGCGGACGCGGGTATTATAATATCTCGCCACCCGCTGCTGATAGGCCGCCATTCTAACCTGAGCTCGGTCCCTCGCTTCATCAATGAGGTCGAGACTGGCTCTTAAATTAGGGAGGTTATCAGCTTCGTCATATGATTCTACTCGAATGCTTGGCAGCCAATCTCGACTGGGATAACAGCTTCGGAACCGAAAACCAGATTAAACGGCGTCTCTCCTGTCGGTGTCCTGGGAGTTGTGTGGTATGCCCAGAGCACACTCGGGAGTTCTTCCACCCACCTTCCTTTGGACGTATCCAGCCTGGTCCTCAGTCCCCGCAATATCATACGATTCGTAACCTCGGCCTCTCCATTAGATTGTGGATGGCCGACGGAGGCGAATCGATGCGTGATGCCGAGATCGGCGCAAAAAGTCTTGAAGGCAACGTTGTCGAACTGTCGGCCGTTGTCAGTGACAAGAGTATGAGGTATGCCGAATCGACAAATGATGGCTTTCCAGAAAAAGGCTTTGACCTTGGCTTCAGTGATCTTGGCGAGTGCTTCGGCTTCGACCCACTTAGTAAAATAATCGACGGCGACAAGTAGGAATTTTCGCTGTCCTGATGCCGGAGGGAAAGGGCCGAGGATGTCCATGCCCCACTGAGCGAAAGGCCAGGGAGCAAAAAGAGGGTTTAACTGAGAAGATGGTTGCCGCTGAATACAGGCATACCGTTGACATTGGCCACATCTTTTCACTAGTTCAGTTGCATCTTCTTGCATAGTCAGCCAATAATATCCTTGTCGGAGGGCTTTACGCGCCAGAGATCGGCCTCCCGAATGATTCCCACAAATGCCTTCATGAATCTCCCTAAGAATATAATCCGCGTCCGCCGAGCTGACGCACTTGAGGAGAGGCTGGGAGAAGGATCTCTTGTAGAGTCGGCCATCTAGCAGTACAAACTTAGAGGCCCTCCGCTTGAGCAGCCTGGCTTCCTCATGGTCAACTGGGAGGACGCCGTCCTTCAAGTATCGGATATACGTCCATCCAAGTTTCTTCTTGGGCAACTGGCAAAGCTTCTTCCGCGGCCTCGATGCTAGGTGTCTCCAGATACTCAATGTAGGTTTTGCCCATGGAGCTATCCGCGGATGTAGCAAGTCGGGCCAACATATCAGCTCTAGCATTTTCCCCTCTAGGGATGTAACTAATGGTGAAGTGATCTAACAAGGGAATTAATAGTTTAACCTTGCTTAGATATTGGGACAATAGGGTCCCGAGCCTCATACTCCCCAGACACCTGGGCAGAAATAAGCTGTGAGTCAGTGAAAGCTCGGAGATGCTTGATTCCCATCCCATGTGCTAGTTTGATTCCGGCTAACAAGGCCTCATATTCAGCTTGATTGTTGGTAGCTTCAAAGAGGAAACGAAGAGCATACTCCAGCACCACACCCTCTGGGCTGGCGAGAATAAGACCAGCTCCGCTCCCCTGGGAGTTAGAGGCTCCATCGACGTGGAGGACCCACGCCTTATCATTCTCCTCATCGACATCTAAAAGAATCCGGGGGACTCTTCTTGATGCTCTCAGACCAAGTGCACTCTACTAGGAAATCGGCCAAGACCTGGGATTTCAAAGATGCTCTGGGCTGAAATGATAAGTCGAATTCCCCTAGCTTGATGGCCCACTTGGCCAACCGGCCAGAAGTATCAGGGCGAGACAAAATGGCTCTGAGAGGCTGATCAGTGAGACGACTATAGGATGGGCCTGAAAGTAGGGTCTGAGTCGTCGGGCGGAGATGAACAAAGCAAAAATGACCTTCTCCGTTTTGGAATACCTCTCTTCTGCACCATGAAGTACCTTGCTGGTATAATATACAGGTCTGAAGTGGCATGGTCGCCGACACGCACCAGAACGGAACTGACGGCTTCGAGGAAGCCGCAAGATAGAGGAAGAGCTTTTCTCCTTCCTCCGGTTTAGATAACAGGGGCGGTGTGGACAAGAACTCCTTAAGTTCTTCAAAGGCTTGTTGACAGTCTTCCGTCCACTCAAAACCGTCCGCTACGTAGGACCTTGAAGAAGGGTAAACACCTCTCCGCCGATCTTGACAAAAATCGGCTTAATGCTGCTATCCTCCCGGTGAGTTGTTGTACCTCTTTCTTACATACTGGCCGCCTCATATCAAGAATGGCTTGAATTTTCTCTGGGTTTGCCTCAATTCCCCGCCGGGTCACCAGAAACCCAAGAATTTCCCTGCAGTAACTCCAAATGCACATTTGCGTGGGTTGAGCTTTATTCTATGGAGCCGGAGGTTGTGGAAAGTCTCCTGCAGGTCGGCGACATGGCCAGTGGCACAGGTGCTCTTTGTCAACATATCATCTACATATACTTCCATGTTGCGGCCGAGCTGGTCTTTAAAAACTTTGTTCATCAGCCTCTGATAGGTAGCTCCCGCATTCTTCAACCCGAAGGGCATTACTTTATAACAATAAATGCCCTTCTCAGTGATAAAAGAAGTATGCTCTTCATCCGAGGGGTTCAATTTTATCTGATTATACCCCGAGAAAGCATCCATGAAGCTAAGAAGTTCATAACCAGAAGTTGAATCCACTAACTGGTCGATCCGTGGCAACGAAAACTGTCCTTAGGACAAGCTTTGTTAAGATCGGTGTAATCGATGCATATTCTCCATCCTCCGCTGGCTTTCCGGACCATGACCACATTGGCTAGCCAATCAGGATATTGTGCCTCCCGAATATGACCGGCCATAAGCAATTTATCCACCTCTTCGTCAATGATCCTCTGCCGCTCAGGGGCGAAACTCCTTTTCTTCTGGCGGACAGGGCGGCAGCTTGGGTTGATATTAAGTTGATGAGTAATCACCTCCGGGGGAATCCCGACCATGTCCGTCATTTTCCAGGCGAAGACATCCGCATTCGCCGATAAGAAGGCTAGGAGCTGATCCCGGACTTCAGGGGGAGGAGCTCACCGATTTGCACGATCTTGGTGGATCACCTCCCAGGGGGCAAGATATCAGAAGCTCCGCTGGCTCTCCCCTCCGCTCGACTTCTCTGGGATCAAATGACTCGGCGACCGGAGGAATTTAACCACCTGGGGACTAGGGAGCTAGATGATAGCAGGGTCTGACCGAGTTACCTCTCCATGCATCTCACCGACTCCTTGGTTGGTAGGGAACTGCACCAATAGGCGCTTGGTAGATATAACTGCATCTAATATATTCAACCCGGGCGGCCAAGAATGGCGTTGTAGCCAGGGGACCCGAACCACCAGAAAATCCAGCATTACCGTGCTCTGACATGGCGGCGATCCTGCCGTCGCCGGTAGGGTAATCTCGCCCTCCACTCGTATAGAGTCTCCAGTGAAACCGACTAGAGGGACGGCTACAGGTCGAAGAGAGTCAGGAGATAAATTCATCCGAAGAAATGCATCATAAGTAAGCACATTAGCGGAGCTTCCACTGTCGATTAAGATCCTCTTTACAGGATGTTTAGCGACCGTCATCGAAACGACGACGCTATCATCTTTTACAACACTACCCCCCGCTATATCTCCCTTAGAAGGGATTACATCATCTAATTCTCCCCTCCCCTTGGCCTCTTAGAAGATGATGCTCCTCCACGGGAAATCATGCCCACCATCGCTCTGTCGGGGTGTTATCAATGTTGGCTTGAGCGGAGGAGGTCCCATCAAAGCTGGTACGGGAGGAGCCTCTTTCTTCTGGATGTACTGCCCAAGGTATCCCCTCTGGATGAGTTCTTCGATGGCTTGCTTCAAATTCCGACATTCTTCAGTGTCATGGCCGTAATCTCTATGGAAACGGCAATAACGGCTCCTGTCGCGGCAGCGCCCTTCTTCAACGGGGGTGGACGCCGTAAATAAGGCTCGTTTTCAATTTCCATAAGGATATGAGCCCGGGGTGCTAGGAGGGGTGTAAGATGGTCTTCTCTGGGGGCCAGGCTCTTGCGGCGGTCAGTCGGTCGGCGCGAAGGTTCGGACTTCTTGGAAGGGGGCCCGCTCAACTCTGGGCGAGCGGGTCTCTTGCCAGTCCTCTCCTGCGCACCTCTCCTTGATGAATCAGCTTCGTCGGCGCGGATGTACTTCTGCGCACGGCTCAAGAGATCAGCATAAGAGAAGGAGGTCTTTTGTCCAGAGAATAAGTAAAACGGGAGGGACGGAGCCCCCGCTTTAAAGCCAGAGTGGCCACAGCATCATCAAGATGATAGACTTCCAGGGCCGCCACCTTGAACGGGTTATAAAGTCTTTCAGAGGTTCTCCTTCTTGCTGCTGCACGGAGAACAAGCTGTCTGCTACTCGAGGAATCTTCCGACAAGCGTCGAAATGAGCCAAGAAAGATCTCTCCAGTTGTCGAAAAGAATCAATACTACGCGAAGGCAGACGAGAATACCAAACACGGGCCGCCTTACGGAGGGTGGCCGGGAAGGCAATGCACAGAGGGCATCAGTCGCTCCTTGGACTTGCATGATAGCTTTATAGCTCTCCAGATGATCCAGGGGATCAGTGGTGCCGTCATAGGGGTCCAGTTGGGGAATCGGAATCTCCTTGGAATGGGTTCCTCCATAACTCGCCGAGTAAGAGGAGGGCGGGTATCGTAATCCGACCCCGGCTGATTATTAATTCTTTGACTAAGCTCCTCCAGCCTTCGATCTTGCTCATCAAGCGCCTCTCCATCTGATCAGCCATATGTCCCCCGGCTGGCTCAGGGGGAAGATGAGACCGACGATGCCACCGGCGGTGCTCCGCATAAGGCTCCTTCCCCCGTCGCCGCCCGGCAGGTGGGCTGCCTGGGGAACGGTGAGAGAGCGCGAACCGCCCCGGGAACTTTGGGAGTGAGGCCCTCCAGATGAATAGGGGCGGAGAGGCCTTGTCGGAGGGGATCTCCCTCGAGCTGATTGTCGGCTAACAGGAGTAGCCGATCTGGGCAACAGAGGTGGCTCGAGCCGTTGCCGGGCTCCTCTAGAATGCTGTTCCTGCATCTGTTGAACCATCCCAACAAGGGTTTGAACTTGCTGGGTAAGGATCAGCAGTGGGTCCTGAGGAATAGCTGGAGCCGGCAGTGGCGAGGAAGAAACCGGAGGGTTTGGCTTCACTGGCTCGGAAGAGCCAAGAGTCTTGCGACCATGGTTGGGAGGCAAGAGATGCCCCCCAGACCAATCAGAGGGATCCTCTTCCGGAGATCTAGAGCTCATATTCGTAGAACAAGAGTTACTTGCCGCTGCGACGCTCCCCCTACCTGGCGCGCCAATCTGTTGATGCTGAATCACCAGTATAGTTTTCTTTGTTATGAGATCTCCTAATGGAGGAAGAGAGAGCCCCCCCAAGAACCCCCCCTCCTCCTTATATCTTTTCCCTTTTTTCATATCGTCAGCATTGAGTCACTTTTTTTTCTTTTTTTTTTTTTTTTCGGTTAGAAAGTCAACGTGTAAGATAAAAGTTAGCTTCAGACTAGAGCTGCCACGTGGTTATTTATCGATAATTATTAGCAAAGGTATTAAGAAACTTGCTCCGGAAGCTAAGGATCTTCATGATGATCTCGGTTTTTCCCAAGGGAATGTCAGGGTTAGTGGGAATGTCAGAGTCAGAGAAAGTTATCTGGCCCTAAAACAGGTGCTCAGTATCTCCTTTATTTGAGCTTTTCGATGGATGGTAATGCTCCAGCGTTTGTCTTATTCGAGTCATTTAAAGCGTCATGATGCTTAATGATTCTCGATTTCTGTTCAGGACACGACAGCTCCTCGCGTTTAGTGCTTTTGATACGAGAATGATTCCAAGATTAGAGGCCGGATAGGGAGGGGCCCCAGGACCTGGGGGCCGCCTAGGGCTAGGGGCCGTCCAAGACCTGGAGGCCGCCTAGGACTAGGGGCCGTCCAGGACCTGGAGGCCGCCTAGAACCTGGGGGGCGCCTAGGACTAGGGGCCATCCAGGACCTGGAGGCCGCCAGAACCTGGGGGCCGCCTAGGACTAGGGGCCGTCCAGGACTTAGGGGCCGCCCAGAACCTAGGGGCCGCCTAGGACTAGGGGCCGTCCAGGACCTGGGGGCCGCCTAGAACCTGGGGCCGCCTAGGACTAGGGGCCGTCCAGGACTTGGGGGCCACCCCGAACTGGGGGCCGCCTAGGACCAGGGGCCATCCAGGACTTGGGGGCCGCCCAGAACCTAGGGGCCGCCTAGGACTAGGGGTCATCCAGGACCTGGGGGCCGCCTAGAACCTGGGGGCCGCCTAGGACTAGGGGCCGTCCAAGACCTGGGCGCCGCCTACCTGGGGGCTGCCAGGGGCCATCCAGGACCTGGGGGCCGCCTAGGGCTAGGGGCCGTCCAGGACATGGAGGCCGCCTAGAACCTGGGGGCCGCCTAGGGCTAGGGGCCGTCCAGGACCTGGAGGCCGCCTAGAACCTGGGGGCCGCCTAGGACTAGGGGCCATCCAGGATGTTGGGGCTGCCTAGGGCTTAAGGGCCATCTAGGATCTGAAGGCCGCCCAGAACCTGGGGGCCGCCTAAGACTAGGGGCCGTCCAGGACTTGGGGCCGCCTAGAACCTGGGGGCCGCCTAGGACTAGGGGCCGTCCAGGACCTGGGGGCCGCCTAGGACTAGGGGCCGTCCAGGACCTGGGGGCCGCCTAGGGCTTAAGGGCCATCCAGGATCTGGAAGCCGCCCAGAACCTGGGGGCTGCCTAGGACTAGGGCCGTCCAGGATCGGAGGCCGCCCAGAACCTGGGGGCCGCCCAGAACCTGGGGCCGTCCAGGACTTGGGGGCCGCCCAGAACCTAGGGGCCGCTTAGGACTAGGGGCCGCCTAGAACCTGGGGGCCACCTAGGACTAGGGGCCGTCCAAGACCTGGGGGCCACCTAGAACCTGGGGGCCGCCTAGGACTAAGGGCCGTCCAGGACCTGGGGGCCGCCTAGGGCTAGGGGCCGTCTAGGACTTGGGTCTTATTTCCTGAATCACCAACCATATCAACAACTATCACATTAGTTATTGATCAACAGTTATCTAAAACTATCCCGATAGTCCATCCAAATATGTGTTGGGTTTTTTTCACATTAAACTAAGTGTCCATGTCTCAAAAGAGAGTCGCAAACTCTCTCACGGTGCCAATTTTCACACGAAAAAAATTATTATAAAGTGTTGCGGCGCTTCGATGATTCAACGCATCCTAGACCGCAATTCTCAGTTTCAAAAGGCAATCGATCCAGAAAATCTAAATTATATTGCCTACGATCAAAGGTTCATCAATGCTTTTATGCACCCAAGGCTTATTAAATCCTGCAAACGTATTTGTCATTGGCTCAAAAAGCATTTCAAAGAGCGCAAATAACATTTGAGGACAGCGATTCGATCGTGTTCAAAGCCTCGGTTCTTATCTTATCTTCATATCTCTCGATTCTTATCCTTATCTCATCTAGAGTTTCTTCCTTCAAATTTCAACAATCTCAAACATTAGCTGAATGGAGGCTACCGTATCTACCATCAAACTCATGAACCAAGTCCTTGTGAGATTCGATCATTTTGATGGCACCAATTTTTACACAGTGGCAAGACAAACTCAAGTTCTTACTGTCACGGCGTTGAAGATCTTCTATGTATTGGATCTAGATCAGGCATCTATTCTCGAGCCAACCACCGAGGACTCTGATGAACTTAAGGCCGATAGAAAGAAGACGCATAAAGATGAACTCATATGTCATGGCGACATCCTCAATGCATTGTCGGATCGCTTCTATGACCTCTACACCAATACTCAATCTTTGGGGAAGATTTGGAACGCACTTGAATTCAAGTATAAAGCCAAGGAAGAAGGTACTAAAAAATTCCTCATCTCTAAATACTTTGATTTTAAGATGAATGATGAGAAGTAATTCTGGCACAAGTGCATGAGTTGCAAATTATTGTCAACAAATTGGTGGCGGTGAAGATAGAGGTTCCTGAAACTTTTCAAGTAGGTGCAATTATTGCAAAGTTATCATCATCTTGGAATAAATTTAGAAAGAAACTTCTTCACAACTCTAAGGATTATTCATTAGAATAATTGCAAAAATACCTTCGAATTGAGAAGGAATCAAGGGTGCGTGACAAGATTGAGAAAATGGATTTTAGTACTTCAAAGCCAAATACTGTGAGCAATCCTAAGAAGTCCAAGAAAATGAAAGAAAACAAACTTGATCCTAAAAGGGATCAAGATAAGTTCAAAAAATTCAACAAAAATAAGTTCAATGTGAGTTACTTTGTATGTGGCAAATATGGGCACTTTGCTTATGATTGCAGGCACCGAAGGGGCAAACCAATAAGGCAAATGCAACCGAAGTAGATAATGAAATCGTTGCCATCGTGAGTGAAGTCATGGTGGTCATAGGCAAGGTTCCCAGTTGGTGGTATGATACTATTCCACCGTCCATGTTTCCTACGAAAGTCACTTTCAAGACTTATGTGGATATCACCAATGCATAAGAAATTCAAATGGGCAATGAAGGCCGATCTAAGATGATTGGGAAAGAAAGCGTGGATTTCCATTTTACATCCAGCAAGAAGATCACTTTGATCAATGCGCTGTATCTGTCGGATATGAATAGGAATCTTGTTAGTGGGGATATATTGGGCAAACTAGAGATTAAAAGTGTATTTGAGTCAAAAAAACTTATATTATCTCGCAACGATATTTTTGTTGGAAAAGGCTATTCTACTGATGGAATAGTCAAGCTTTGTATTGTTGATAATAATAATAATAATAAAAGTATATCTTCTGCTTATATTGATAATTCTATTACTTTATGGCATGGTAGATTAGCACATATTGGTATTAGCATTATGAAAAGATTAATTAAATATGGCATGATTTCTTGCAATGTTGATAAGTTTAATAAATACAAAATTTGCATTAAATCTAAGATGACTAAAAAGCCATTTCATAGTGTAGAGAGAAATACTAATTTGCTAGAACTTATGCATAGTGATATTTGTGAGTAAATGGTATGTTAACTAGAGATGATAATAGATATTTCATTACTTTTATTGATGATTGCTCTAAATATACATACATTTACTTACTTAAGCACAAAGATGAGGCTTTTCATGCTTTTAAAGTTTATAAAGCAAAAGTTAAAAATCAATTAGGTAAAAATATTAAAATCCTTAGAAGTGATAGGGGTGGAGAGTATTTTTCTAATGATTTTAATGTGTTTGTGAATAAAACGGAATCATACATGAGTATTCCATACCATGCACACCCGAACAAAATGGGTTAGCAGAACGTACAAATAGAATATTTCTAAAATGATAAATGTTATGTTGTTGCATGTTGAGTTGCCTTTTAATTTATGGGATGAAGCATTATTATCTGCATGTCATATTCTTAATAAAATTCCTACTAAAAATAATATGACCTCTCCATTTGAGTGATGGAAAGGCAGAAAGCCTAATATAAGCTATTTTAAAGTGTGGAGGTGTCTTGCTTATTGCAAAAATACCAATCCTAAAAAGGATCAAGTTGGGCCCTCATAGAATTAGGTGCGCTTTTGTAGGATATGCTATAAATAGCAAAGCCTATAGACTCTTTAATTTGGAGTCTAATATAATAATAGAATCTAGAGATATCGAGTTCTTTGAGAATTTGACCACTTTCGAAAAGAATTCTCAAAGTACCACAAATAAAGATTCCTACGAGAAGAATACTTCAAAGGTTGTTGAAGAAGAACAATCGGAACTTCGAAAAAAAGAAGAGAATCCAAAAAGTTAAGGATTTAAGACCCGAATAGATAGATTCTCAACTCATTTCTTTCTATTTGGTAGAAGAAAGTCGAGAGAATTTTATTTGTAAAGTACCTATATTCTTCAAGTGAAATTGATCATAAAACTTTTAAGGAATCAATGGCTTCGAGAAATTTTGCTTTTTAGAAGGAAGCTATTCAAGATGAGATGAATTCTATTATGTCAAATCACACTTGGAAGCTTGTCGATTAACCTAAAGGGTCTAAGCCTATTGGTTGTAAATGGGTGTTTAAGAAGAAATATCATAATGATGGTACTTTAAACACCTACAAGGCTAGATTAGTAGCTAATGGTTTTCGACAAAAAGAAGAAATTGACTATTTTGATACATATGCACCTGTAGCTAGAATAACAATAATTAGAGTATTATTTGCATTGGCTTTATTGCACAACCTTTATGTTCATCAAATGGATATCAAAATGGTATTCTTAAATGGTGATCTCAATGAGGATGTCTACATGGAACAACTTAAGGGTTTTGTTCTATCGGATAACAAACATAAAATGTGCAATCTTGTTAAATCCTTGTATGGATTGAAATAAGCTCCCAAACAATGGCATGAGAAGCTTGTTAAATCCTTGTATGGATTGAAACAAGCTTCCAAACAATGGCATGAGAAGTTTGACTCTGTCATACTATCAAATAGATTTGTTCATAATGTTTCTGATAAGTGTTTATATACTAAAGTGCATGGTGACTTTGTGGTATATGTGTGCATTTATGTTGTGATATGTTGATCATTAGCATGAAATGAAAGCCATACAAGAAACGAAGAGGTTTCTATCATCCACTTTTAAGATGAAAGATCTTGGACAAGTTGACACTATTTTGGGCATCAAAATGAAATAAAATAGTGGGGGTTTTGAACTTGATCAATCACATTATATTTAGAAAGTGTTACACAAGTTCAAACATTTAAAGTTCAAAGAAGTGAATATCCCGTTCGATCCAAGTCTTAAGCTTGAAAAGAATAGTGGACGAATCATGGCTCAACTTGAGTATGCAAGTGCTATTGATTGTCTAATATATTTGACGCAATGCACTAGATCCGACATAGCATTTGCAGTCAGTAAGCTGAGTAGGTTTATTAGCAACCGAGTGTAGAGCATTGGAAGGCTATTGGTAGAATCTTTGGTTATCTTTTGAAAACCAAAAGGCTAGGTCCACAATACTCTAAATTTTCTGTTGTATTGAAAGGATATACCGATGCAAGTTGGATATCAAGTGTAGAAGATAGTAAATCTACCACTGGTTGGGTGTTTACACTAGCGGGTGGTGTAATATCATGAAAATCTAAGAAACAAACTTGCATTATATACTCAACAATAGAGTCAGAGTTTGTGGCTCTAGCTTCAGCAGGACATGAGGCTGAGTGATTAAGGGATATTCTATTGAAAATCTCATTGGCTTGTGAGAATATTTCAACTATATCGATACATCATGATAGCCAAGTCACTTTAGCCAAAACGTACAGCGAAGTGTATAATAAAAGTCTAGACACATTAGTCTAAGACATGAGTATGTGAGAAAATTAATCAAGAATGAAATCATTTCTCCCACTTTTATGCGATCAAGCTATGATCTAGCTAATCCACTTGCTAAACCTCTTACAAGAGATTTAATGAAGATGACTTCCAGAGGGATGGGTCTAAAACTCCTTGAGTAAAAGTCTATTAATGATGGCAACCCAACCTAATACTAGAAAATGACTAGTCTTAGGTTCAATGAGTAACAAGTCATTGATAAGTGGATTGTAGCTGCACTTAGTGTATAGTGCTAATTGTTACAAGTTGGAGGGTTGAGTTTTTTAAACTCTTAATGAAGTTCAGTCATGTGGACAAGTATATGTTGTAACAAAGATACTGAAAGAATTTTACCTATGTGAACCTTCAGATGGTGTCATCTCAAGTGAGAGTTAGAGTTTCTTTTATGAAAAGGTTCATGAAATAGGATAAGCACATGGCCATAAATTGTGCTGAGCAAGTAGTGTAGGCAAAGAACTCTAAGGAATGTGTGTGGAATGTCATCGATCTTGACACAAGGATAACGGTTCAAAACTCTCATGCTACCAGCGATCTCGTTAAGACTTTATGATGCTTTCACTAAGGTTAAGTTTAAATAGAAAGATACCTAACTGTATTAATGCTTCTTTAGTCTATTCTGAATTGTACTTAGTCCAATGTAACCAAGTGAAGGATTGTTGGGTTTTGTTCACATTAAACTAAGCATGCATGTCTCGAAAGAGAGTTGCGACTCTCTCACGGTGGCGATTCTCACAACGAAAAACAAAATTATTATGAAGTATCGCGGTGCTTCAATGAATTGATGCATCCAAGACCACAATGTTCAATTTTAAAAGACAATCCAATATATATATATATATATATATATATAGCCTATGATCAAGGGTTTATCAATGCTTTTATGCACCCTTGATCAAGGCATGTTAAATCCTGCAAACATATTTATGGTTGAGTCAAAAAGCATTTCAAAGAGCGCAATAGAGATTGATCAAGCCTCGGTTCTTATCCTATCTTCATCTCTTTCTCAGTTCTTATCCTTATCTTCATCTAAAAATATATTTTAAAGAATATTATATTTTAATTAAAAATAAAAGTTAGGTATTTATAATCAAGACTTATGCATCAAGCGATATATGAACAGTCATGATGATGTTCGATATGTTTGTCATCGCATAGAGCGCAAAATTACATGTATGATACTCGTTAAAAAGAAGAATACGATGGCAACACTTGCTTTATCCTCTTTAATCGAAACAAGTTATCAGGATGGCATCTTTCTGCCTGGCTGCGGAAGGCCCGCAGACTCTAATCTGAAATCCTAATTCATCGGAATTGGTGTGCGTGTCCAAATCTTTGACTTTTAACTCGTTATTTAGTCAACAATATCCCAACGTATCTTCTCACAAGTTCTTATATCCAACTGAGAATTTTCAAGAAGTTGTTTTCAATCATTAAAAGATTTTTTTAAAAAAAAATAGAGATATGCGACGTGGACGCTGCACTATTCTTATTCATGTGGTCCAAACTGGAAAGCAATCTGAAAGGCAATAATATCTCGAGAGAATCTTGTGAGGAATATTAAACGAACCCACTTCCCCGAGACTCCCTCGACAACAGTGTTTTGATGGTTTGCCTGTCCCACACTCCCACCCTGACGTGGCCAAGCGTGTGAAATCGAGAAAAATAACGTGGCATGCAGCTGCCTTCTTTATAAGCTGTGGACAATCTCTCTCTGTGGTCCACCTCTCTCTCTCTGTGGAAAATCAGGAAGATGGTAAATCAAACGGAGAGGAAGATTAAACGCATAAGACGTCAATGTTATTGATGTGGCTGGTACAGTCATAAGGATAGTTTGACAAAATATTAGTGCAGCTTCAGTATCTTCAAGTCTATCGAGTCGGTCTCAATTATTTCTGATCAGTCCCACTCGGTTCCGGCGTCTCCAAGCCCGCCGAGTCGGCCCCAACCATTCCTGGTCGGCCCCGATCGGCTCCGGCGTCTCCAAGCCCGCCGAGTCGGTCCCGACCATTCCTGATCTGTCCCGATCGGCCCCACCATCTCCAAGCCCACCGAGTCGGCCCCGACCATTCCTGATCGGCCCCGATCGGCCCCGGCGTCTCCAAACCCGCCGAGTCGGCCCCGGCCCCACCCCGGCACCTCCTAGTCGGTAGAGTTGGCCCCGACCATCCCTGGTTGGCCCAGCTCAGCCTCGACGCCCTCAGGAGAGTCAAGGCGCCCCCAATTTCTCCAAGTCGGCCCCAGTACAGCCCTAGCGCTTCAGGCTGCCACCTTTCTGACCTACGCCACCTGACAATGCCAGATCCAACTACCCACTGGCCACGCCGCTGATGGGACTGGACCAAACTACCTGATAGCCCCACTAGCTGATGGGACGTAGCCCACCAACCGCCATTTTTCCCTCTCCAATGGGACATGACCCACCAACTGGCCCAGATTTATGCAACCCCCAAGAACTCCATGGACATTCCTTTTCCACGGAATCCCACGTGGTCATGCAAGTGTCAACCCCCTATAAAAAGGTGAATTCACTCAATATCATGTACGAAAAACTTAGAGACTTGCTATCCCGATACCCAGAGGGGAATTCCTCCTCTCTGTGGACTCTTCTTATCCTAAAAAGAGTTCATTCGAGCTCTTCATCAGCTGTGACCTCGGTTGCTAACTTGAGCATCGGAGGGTCCCCACCGGAGTATCCCTTCGGTCCTGGGACTTTTTGCAGGCAGCCCGGTGAAACAAGGATCCGCTAATCAATCTGCTTCCTTCTCCCGACGTTCAGGACCAGTGATCGGGCGTCATCAGATTGGCACGCCAGGTAGGGGGGGACGATGCGGCAGGTAGCTCAGGGTTCCCTGTGTTACATATCGGCGAACTTTTGCTCTCCCCTCTTTTCTTCTTCAAGTCATGGTGGTGACGCGAGCTCAGGACGCTTCCATCAGCTGTCCAGCGGGGCTTCCCCCGCCAGTTAGGCAGCAGGAGGCCAATCCCCCTGCTACCGATCCTCTCGTCACCTGTCCACCACCAGATGCAGCTGTCCAAACTGCGGAGCAACTAGCGACTCTCACCCAGTAAGTCCAAACTCTCACCGCTATGGTCCATGGACTCCAGCAGCAACAGTCCGTGCCACCCAGCACTAGACTGCTTCCCCGCCAGTCAGCAGTCAGCAAGGGGAGGCTCTCCTCAGCGAGAAGCCGTCGTCGTCAGTTTCCCCTAGGAAGCCTCGCCGTGAGCCCCCCAAGCGGCCATGGTCCCCTGATTGTGGCCCCAGCAAATTTCCTCCCGAGCCGCATCATCAGGAGGAACCAAAGCGGAAGTCCCGGCTCCCGCATCCTTCTCCTTCTTTTTCTTCCTCTTCTTCCTCCTCCGAGCCATCTCGGAGGGCCCGACAATCAGCCGCCAGGCGGAGGAGCGCCTGGACAAGTACAATAGGCGACTGGATGAGCTTGCCAGAAAGATCAATCATCAACCGGAGGAGGAGTTTGACACCCGTCCTCCTTACACCCGCCGGATATTGGAGGAGTGTCCCCTCCAGATTCCGTTTTCCCCAGATAGATCCATACGATGGTACAACAGATCCTCTCGACCATCTTGAGAGTTATAAAGCAATGATGCAAGTCCAAGGCGCTTCGGACGCCCTTCCCTGCAAAGCCTTCCCCGCCACTCTACGGAAGGCCGCTCGCGTGTGGCACTCGCGTCTGTCCCCTCACAGCATCGACTCCTTTCGAGAGCTGGAGAAGGCCTTTCTGGCACATTTCGATGCCTGCCGACGGATTCCAAGAGTGGCGGACAGCCTCTTCTCCGTGCGCCAGAAGGAGGGGGAGGCGCTACGGGACTTTGTGTCCCGGTTTAAGGCTGCCGCCCTCGAAGTTTACCATCTCGATGATGCGGTGGCAACGCTAGCGCTGAAGCGGGACTCCTCCCGTCCCGCTTCACCTTTTCCTTGGACAAGAAGCCCCGAGTTCCTACTCTGACCTCCTCCTCTGGGCTCAGAAGTACATCCGTGCGGATGAAGCTGACTTCCCCGCCGAGAATCCTTGAGGAGCTCCAGCCACAAGCCGCTCGCCCCGAGCCGAGTGGACCCCCTCGACACGGCGGTCCGACCCGCCTCGCGATCCGACAACAGGCGTCGAAGCCCCGTTCCTGACGAGACAAGCTCACACCCCTTCTCGCCCCTCGATCTCACATCCTTATGGAGATCGAGGGCGAGCCTTATCTCAGCGCCCTCCTCCTATGAAGAAAGGTCCTCCCCGTGACAAGAGCCGTTATTGCCGATTCCATGGGATTATGGCCACGACACCGATTGCTTCAGTTTGAAGCGGGCCATAGAGGAACTCATCCAGCGGGGCTACCTCGGCAAGTATGTCCAAAAGGCGCCGCAGCCGCCGCCGGCCCTCATGGGGCCTCCGCCTATTCAAGCCACCGTCGATAACATTCCCATGGAGCGGACAGTCGGGATGGTGTCTGGGGGGCATCTCCTTCGTCCAAGCACCCGAGGGGGGAGGACGCATCGGATAATGTAATTTCTGGGGGGAATTCGCTGTTGTTGAAAATGTAAACAATGAAGGCGTCGTCGTCTCTATGACGATCAAGCACCCTGTAAAGAGGATATTGGTTGATAGTGGCAGCTCAGCTGACATCCTTACCTACGATGCATTTGTTCGGATGAGATTTCTCTTGATTCCCTTCGACCTGTGGTGGCTCCCTTAGTCGGGTTCACAGGGGACTCAGTAAAAGTCGAGGGCGAGATATGTTTGCCCGTGACGGCCGGAAGCGCCACCGTGCCAAAGCACAGTGATCATGAAGTTCTTGGTTGTACGTGTCCCCTTGGCGTACAACGCCATTCTCGGGCATCCAAGCCTCAATCTTTTGGATGCAGTTATCTCCACCCGGCGTTTACTGGTGCAGTTCCCCACTGGTGAAGGAGTCGGAGAGATGCGCGGCGAGACCAGCCAGTCCTGCCTTGTTATCACACGGCATCAAGTCCTTTGGAAGCTGAATCAACTTTAGAAGCGCCTGATCCCAGAGATTCCAGCAAGGGAGGAGAACCAGCCGAGCACCTCCTAACTTTCCCTCTTGGAGACGACCCGGCGAGGATTGTGCGTGTCGGCGGACTCCTTCCCCCGGAGGACCGGGAGCACCTCTTAACCTTCCTGCGGGCTAACTCGGACGTTTTCGCTTGGTCGGCGTCTGACATGCCCAGCATCCCTCCAGAGGTGATCACCCACAAGCTCAACATTGACCCGAGGCACCGTCCAATCCACCAAAGGAAGAGAAGCTTCGCTCCTGACGGCAAAAGGCTATCGATGAGGAAGTCAACAAGCTGCTCAGCGCCGGCCACATCCGAGAGGCACATTACCCTAGCTGGCTGGCTAATGTGGTCATGGTGCGAAAGGCAAGCGGGAGCTGGAGAATTTGTATCAACTTCACCGACCTTAACAAGGCATATCCAAAGACAGTTTTCCCCTGCCAAGGATAGATCAGCTGGTGGATTCCACCTCCGGGCATGAGCTCCTTAGTTTCATGGATGCTTCTCCGGATATAATCAGATAAGGATGGACCCCAATGATGAGGAGCACACATCCTTTGTGATGGAGAAAGGCATTTATTACTACAAAGTGATGCCTTTTGGCCTCAAGAATGCGGGGCAACCTACCAGAGGTTGATGAACATGGTGTTCCAAGATCAGCTAGGCTAGAATATGGAGGTCTATGTGGATGACATGCTGACAAAGAGCACCCGCGCCTTCAATCATGTCTTCGACTTAGAGGAAACCTTCAACAACCTCCGTCGTTTCCAAGTCAAGCTGAAACCCAAGAAGTGTGCTTTCGGGGTCACAGCGGGCAAGTTCCTGGGTTTTATGGTGACCCAGCGGGGGATCGAGGCAAACCCAGAGAAGATCAGCGCCATCCTTGACATGAGGCCACCATCCAGCAAGAAGGAAGTGCAACGACTGACGGGAAGAGTGGCGGATCTGAGTCGTTTCCTCTTCAAATCGGCCGAGAGGTGTTTACCCTTCTTCAAGGCCCTGCGGAAGGTGAACAGCTTTGAGTGGACAGACGACTGCCAGAGAGCCTTCGACGGGTTAAAGCGTTTATGTCCTCTCGCCGCTCCTGTCTAAGCCAAGGGATGGGGAAAGCCTTTTCCTCTACCTCGCCGCTTCTCTAGAGGCCGTTAGTTCGGTCTTGGTGCGTCTTGACACTGGCGGGACCCAGAGACCCGTCTATTATGTGAGCAAGGTCCTCCATGACGTAGAAGTTAGGTACTCCAAGACAGAGAAAGTTATCTTCGCCCTGATAGTCTTCGTCCGACGTCTCCACCCTTACTTTCAAGCCCATCCCATCGTGGTGCTCACGGACCAGCCCCTCCGAGCCATCCTGGCCCGTCCGGATATCTCAGGTCGACTCGCCAAATGGGCTATCAAGCTAGGAGAGTTCGACCTCTCCTTCCAGGCACGACCGGCTCTAAAGTCCAAGTTTTAGCCAACTTCCTGGTTGAGTGCACTTGGGCGGATGAGGCAACTAAGGAAGTTACCAAGGAACAGCGCGAGCCCGAACCAAGCGGTGATGGAGAAACTTGGATCCTTCGTGTGGACGGCGCGTCAAACTCTCAGGGAAGCGGCGTCGGCCTCATTCTCACCGGGCCAGGCGGAGAAAGGATGGAATGCGCCCTGCGTTTCTATTCGAAGCCACCAATAATCAAGCTGAGTACGAAGCCCTGCTGGCCAGATTAAGGCTAGCCCAGGAGTTCGGGATAAGGTGTCTCAGGGCTTTCACAGACTCGCAACTTGTCTCCGAGCAAATCAATGGAGAGTACGATGCGCGTGACCCTGTTATGACTCAGTACTTGGGCAAGGTTCGGCTCTTGACCTCCCCGTTAGCTTACATCAGTATCAGTTACATTCCCCAGAGTGAGAATGCCAAGGCCGACATCCTTTCTCGTCTGGCTACCTCTACCGATGGCATGGCAAGGGACGCTTACATCGAATACTTAGAAAGGCCCAGCATAGAGGACGGCGAGGAAGTCCTCCCGCTCACTCAAGAGCCCACATGGATGGATTCCTACGTCCGCTATCTCACTGACGGCACCCTCCTTGATGATCACAACGAAGCCAGACTACTCAAGTGGAGGGCCTCCAAATTCGTCCTCCTGGATGGGCATCTATACAGAAGGTCATTCTCCTACCCCCTGCTCAAGTGTGTAGGACCCGCCGACGCCGACTACATCCTCAGAGAAATCCACGAAGGTATCTATGGAAATCATCTGGGGGGCAAGTCCCTAGCCCAGAAGGCTCTCCGTCAGGGATAATTCTGGCTCACTATGAGGGAGGATGCAGCCAAACTAGTTCAGAAGTGATGGTTGTCAGCGCCATGCGCACATCCAGCATCAACCGTCCACCCCGCTGAACCCGCTCTCGGCCCCTGGCCTTTCGCTCAATGGGGAATGGATATCCTCGGGCCATTCCCCCTACCTTCAGGGCAGTGGAGATTCTTGCTAGTCGCCATCGACTACTTCACCAAATGGGTCGAGGTCGAGGCACTGGCTAAGATCACCGAAAGTAAGGTCAAAGCCTTCTTCTGGAAGTCGATCATATGTCGTTTTGGCCTACCTCATACCCTCGTCACAGACAACGGCCGCCAATTCAACAATGAAGCATTTAAGGCTTTCTGTGACGAGCTAGGCATTCATCACCGATTCACCTCTGTCGGCCACCCCCAGACCAACGGAGAGGCCGAGGTCATGAACCGCACCATCCTCAGAGGGCTCAGGACCCGGCTAGACGGGTCCAAGGGTCGATGGGTGGAGGAACTCCCCAGTGTGATATAGGCTTACCACATGACCCCCAGGGCCCCGACGGGCGAGACTCCCTTTAGTCTCGTCTTCGGATCTGAAGCCGTCATTCCCATTGAGATCGGACTGCCCAGTCTGCACGTGGAGTCCTTCAACAAGAAAAATAACTCCGCACTGATACGGGATAATCTAGACTTCATCGACGAAGCACATGACCGGGCGAGGCTGCGCATGGCGACCTTCCGTCAGCGAGCGCCAAGTACTACAATGCCCGAGTTCGTCCCAAGGTCTTTCGCCACAGAGACTTGGTTTTGAGGAAGGTTGAGGTATCCAAGCCTACAAAGGGAGGCAAGCTATCCCCCAACTGGGAGGGTCCTTATCGCGTCACCGAGACACTTCACCGGGGGACATACAAACTAGAAGAGCTCGACGGGCGACGTACCTGGAATGCGGATAACCTCCGCCAATATTATCAATGATGTATTCCCCTGGAGTACGAGCAATAAAGGGGTCCCTTCTGACATCACAGCCTACTCTCCCCTGTATCCAAGGACCAGATCTCGCAAAAGGAGCTCGCCGGTATCATGGCTAACAGGACACCACTCGGCCCCGGTACGGCAGTGCCCCCGAGTCGGTTAAGACCCTAACAGCTCCGTACCCAATTGAGTCACCCTCGGGCGGCACACAAACCCCCGAGATGGTTCAAAAGGAGCTCGCCAGTATCGCGGCTAATGGGACACCACTTGGTCCCGGCATAGCGGTGCCCCCGAGTCGGTTAAGACCCTAACAGCTCCGTACCCGATCAAGTTGCCCCTCGGGCAGCACACAAACCCCCGAGGTGGTTCAAAAGGAGCTCGCCGGCCTCACGGCTAACGGGACACTACTCGGCCCCGGCACGGCGGTGCCCCCGAGTCAGTTAAGACCCTAACAGCTCCGTACCCGATCGAGTCGCCTCTCGGACGGCACATAAATTCCCGAGGTGGTTCAAAAGGAGCTCGGCATTGCGGCTAACGGGACACCACTCGGCCCCGGCACGGTGCGTCCCTGAGTCGGTTAAGACCCTAATAGCTCCGTACCCGATCGAGTCGCTCCTCGGGCGGCACACAAACCCCGAGGTGGTTCAAAAGGAGCTCGCCGGCATCACGGCTAACGGGACACCACTCGGCCCCGGTACGGCGGTGCTCCCGAGTCAGTTAAGACCCTAACAGCTCCGTACCCGGTCAGTCACCCCTCGGGTGGCACACAAACCCCTGAGGTGGTTCAAAAGGAGCTCGCCAGTATCGCAGCTAACGGGACACTACTCGGCCCTGGCACGGCGGTGCCCCCGAGTCGGTTAAGACCCTAACAGCTCCGAACCCGGTCGAGTCGCCCCTCGAGCGGCACACAAACCCCCGAGGTGGTTCAAAAGGAGCTCACCGGTATCGTGGCTAACGGGACACCACTCGGCCTCGGCACGGCGATGCCCCCGAGTCGGTTAAGACCCTAACAGCTCCGTACCCAGTCGAGTCGCCCCTTATACGGAACCTAGACCGTCGAGACAGCTCTAAAGGGCCTGTTTGGCCCTCACAGACGTCGAGTCAGTCGGCTCAGCCCCGACCTTTCCTGGTCGGCCCCGATCGGCCCAGGCATCTCCAATATTGACCGAGTCGGCGTAGGCCTCCCCCGGTCAACCCCACTCGGCCTCGGCATCCCCAAGTTGGCTGAGTCAGCCCTGACCATCTCTGGTCGGTCCCAGCGCCTTCAAGATTAATCTTGGCACTAAGTCGCCCGTGGATCATTCCGAGCCTTCAGAGGATTCATGTGCAGGTGAGTCTCCCTTCGAACAGTCTACAACGACATAAGGCATCTCGAGTGACCTTCCACATAGCCGGCTTACATCCTGGAGACGCATTCGAGCATTGGCCAGTCCAAAACTGCGATTCGGCTACGACATTGTCAATATGTGCAACATTCAAAGTTGAGAAAACATTTCAGAAGGAAAGCCCTCCCCCCTTCACCAACAGGTACAGGACCCATTCAATCGTTGGTTGCACAGTAAGGCGTTTTTCCCAAAGGAAGAAGGAACAGATGAAGCAAAATGTAAAGAAATTTCGGCAAAAAAAGTTCTTCTTCATTAACAATTGAAGGGAAGTACAAAATTGGGCCTAAGGCCGGTTACACGAATCAAAGAAAAAGAAAAATGGGCGGTGGATCCTCAAGGTTCGCCTGGGCCGGGCTTCTTCTCGTTCTCCTTCTTGCTGGCTCCTCGTCAGACTCCCCAGGCCGGATTTCATCAAGCTCAGAGATGTTGATCTCGAGGGCCGCAGACACTTTAACCTTGCACATCTCGAAGCCTTGGACATAAGCATCGAGGCCGGCCTCGATGACTTCCTGCTTGAACTCCGGCGAGGCCTTATAGTTGGAGACGGCCTGCTCTACCTCGGCCTCAGCCTGCTGCGCCCTGACATCGGCCTCCTTGGCTCGCGCCTCGGCCTCCCAAGCCCTGCTATCGGCCTCTTCAGCACGGGCACTGGCCTCATCAGCACAGGCCACTGCTCCTGCCTTCTCCGAGCCCACCTCCACCGTCGCTTTCTCTGCGGCAGTTGCCCTCTCCGCAGCAGCCCGAGCTTCCTCCTCGGTGCGTTGGAGCCGCCGGGTCAACTCCTCGTTCTGTGCCACGATGGCCTTCAACCTTTCCGAGGCCAGCTCCATCTTGGCCTCAGCTGCGGAGGCCCGGCTCTCCACCTCCCTTAATCGGCCGGCCAACTCTCCTCCTGGGCCGAGGCCTCTTGATGAAGACGAGCAAGGCTTTGGGACTACGCCATGCTCTCTTTCTTGTATTTGTCGGCCTGCACCATGGCCTTGACAAGCGTATTCAAGGAGTGGGTCAACGCCTCACGAAGGCCAATTGCGCCGTTGGCCAACTGTAGCAAAGGGAGCATGTTGACCATAGAAAATGGAAACATCAAAAGAAATGAGGAAAGCTCAAAAATTACCTGAAAAACGGCAACCATTATCATATCCAGGAGTGCAAAGTGGCTCAATCCCCGCGTTGCCTCCTCAGACTCGGCAGTCCGAACTCCTGACAGTAGGCGGGCAGCTTGTGCGGCGTCTGCCATTGAGCTGGGTGTGGGGACCGGCCACATTAGTCCCTCCTGCGGACCTTCGACCTGGGGGCGGGTTGGGCAACGCGCCAGTTGATGGGATGAGCTCCCCGGCTCGCCTCCCCGCTTCTTGGTCACCTCCGCCCCAACCCGGGACTCCCTGGCGACTAGCTCCCCCTCGCCGGTGGTTAGGGAAGCATTCTCCACTCCCGGCTCTGCGGCAGCCGGAGGGCCGATAGCGATTGTGACCCGCCCCGCCTTGGGCACATCGGCGGTGGCAAGAACCTCCTCTGCATCTAAAACCACCACCATCGGCTCAGTGGTGGCCGGAGTCTCTCCTTCTTCAACTTCGGCCCCGGCCGGCTCCGGGACCACTCCTCTAACTGGCTTCTTCTCCGCCGGCTCTTCCGTAGGCGTCGGGGCCATGAGGGCTTCAATCGACCTGGCTGGCTCCCTTCTTCGAATCCTCTTCGCCGGCCTGGACGTCTCTCCGGTCGCCTGCCTCTTTTGCTTCAAGGCAGCCTCGAAATCGCTAGCGGAGACCTTCATCGCTGCACCGAAAGGGTGATAGGCATTAGCAATGGCGTACAACAAATCTTGGGTCGAGATAGAAGAAGTCGGGCGTCAAGTCACCGGCCGCCGGGGCCAACTCAGCCTCTACCAGGTTCTCCTCGGACAGGAGTTCCTTGTAGCCGGGGATTTGGCAATTAGACAATTGGGTGAATAGTTCCCTGTCCCTATCCCTTACGGTGGAATCATCATTGGAACTAGTGTCTGGCTCCCTCCAAGCATCCCTTACCCCCTCGACATGGGAAAAAAGGAATCGAGGTTTCCATCCCCTAATTTTGGACGAGAGACCTAAAGGGAAGGCTCTTACCGGCCTAGCGGTAAATGTCCACCAGGCCCCCTCACCCTAACGGTGGAGCTTATAGAAAGCTCGGAATAGAGACAGCCCTGGCCGGGCCTCCTAGAAGTAGCAAAGAATAACGAAGGCGCAGATGATCCGGATTGAATTCGGGTCAACTGCTCCGGCACTAACCTATACCTATCTAAGAGGTTTAGGAAAAAAGGATGGAAAGAAAGGCGCAGTCCGCATCGGAAGAACTCCGCATATAGAGCGACCCGACCGGGATGGTCAGAGGTCACCCTATCTTCGGGCCCCGGCGCGGACAGGCCGATGAAATTAGGGACTAGGTACTTAGCCCTAACGGCCTCTATATCCTCAGGGGTCATGGTTGAGGCCACCCCCGCTGGACCTGCTGGATCAGAACTCACCGCCGGAGGAAGTGTCGGATGGCGGGAGGACACAGGGATTGCCCTCATAGGGGAGCCTGAGGTGGAGGGAGGTCCTATCGCCCTCGATCAGTCGCGGATGGTGATGCCGCCCACCGGCCGAGGTATTTAGCTAGCTAAAGGGGCCCGGTTTTCACTACTGGAATGGGAAGACTCTTCTACATGTCTCTTACCCTCCCTAACGGCACGATGGTCCATGGGTGAGGTAAAGGATGAAACTGACCTAGGAGTTAGGAGGGCTCAGGTCGCAGAAGAGCTCAGGGAAGAAGAAGGTGGAAGAAAGCAATGGCAGTGTAAAAGTTTTCCCAGGCTCTTGAAATGCTTTTATACCCTCCATCTCCAGCCAGCGACGCTCGAGATCCCGCCACGTGGCACACATCTATTGCGCCAAGGGCTGTCAGCCGGAAATCTCGCCTGCGCCCAAGACGTGCCGCCTCGATTCGTCCCAAGGAGCGTGATCCCCGACCAATCGCGGAGCATAGAAAGTGGAGAAGCAATGATGACCCTTGCCTTTTTTCCATTCCCCAATGAGCTTCCTCTCCGTAGCGTCTGATGCCAACGTCAGCCCCCACCTACCGCATGATTGCAGGAGATCTTCGAGGCGACACTGCCTCGGAACGAAGCGCCAGCTCATCAAATCATTGAAAGCGCACTGAGGAGGCAATCATTTTTTGAATTTTCGCGCCAAGGACTGCAAGCACGTAGTCCTTAGTGCTGAGAGGCGGGGGCATCTGATGTGGCTGGTATAGCCACAAGGGCAAGTTCGGCAAAACATTAGTGCGGCCCCGGCGTCTCCAAGCCCACAGCCCCGACCATTCCTAGTTGGCCCCGCTCGGCCCCGGCGTCTCCAAGCCCACCGAGTCGGCCCCGACCATTCCTGGTCGGCCCCGCTCAGCCCCGGCGTCTCCAAGCCCGCCGAGTCGGCCCTGACCATTCCTGGTCGGCCCCGATCGGCCCCAGCGTCTCCAAGCCCGCCGAGTCGGCCCCGACCATTCCCGCTCGGCCCCGGCGTCTCCAAGCCCGCCGAGTCGGCCCGACCATTCCTGGTCGGCCCCGTTCGGCTTCGGCGTCTCCAAGCCCGCCGAGTCAGCCCCGACCATTCCTGGTCGGCCTCGCTCGGCCCCGGCGTCTCCAAGCCCGCCGAGTCGGCCCTGACCATTCCTGGTCGGCCCCACTCGGCCCCGGCGTCTCCAAGCCTGCCGAGTCGGCCCCGACCATTCCTGGTCAGCCCCGATCGGTCCCGACGTCTCCAAGCCCGCCGAGTCGGCCCCGACCATTCCTGGTCGACCCCGCTCGGCACCGGTGTCTCCAAGCCCGCCGAGTCGGCCCCGACCATTCCTGGTCGGCCCCACCCCGGCACCTCCTGGTTGGTAGAGTTGGCCCCAACCATCCTTGGTTGGCCCTGCTCAACCTCGGTGCCCTCAGGAGAGTCAAGGCGCTCCCGATTTCTCCAAGTCGGCCCCAGTACAGCCCTGGCGGTTCAGGCCGTCACCTTTCTGACCTGCGCCACCTGACAACGCCAGATCCAACTACCCACTGGCCACGCCGCTGATGGGACTGGACCAAACTACCTGATAGCCCCACTGGCTGATGGGACGTAGCCTACTAACCGCCATTTTTCCCCTCTCCGATGGGACAGGACCCACCAACCGGCCCAGATTTACGCAACCCCCAAGAACTCCGCGGACATTCCTTTTCCACAGAATCCCATGTGGTCATGCAAGTGTCAACCCCCTATAAAAAGGTGAATTCACTCAATAATCAGGTACAAAAAACTTAGAGACTTGCTATCCCGATTCCAAGAGGGGATTTCCTCCTCTTTGTGGACTCTTTTCATCCTAAAAAAAGCTCATTCGAGCTCTTCCTCAGTTATGACCTCGGTTGCTAAGTTGAGCGTTGAAGGGCCCCACCGGGGACTTTTTACAGGTAGCCCGATAAAATAAGGATCTACTAATTAATCTGCTTCCTTCTTCCAACGTTCAGACCAGTGATCAGGCATCATCGGTTATAATTATCATCATTAACACTTTATGTTATTATGAATCAGGAATCTAAGGTACGTTTTTAAAATTCTAAAAAGGAAAATTGGATGGTAGCCAACCTGGCAACCAATTTCCGTTAGCTATTTCTATTATTAAAATAAAGCATCATGGGCACTCTCTACAAAATATTTTTTTATATATGCATCCATATAAAATTATATGTATATCTTCAAAAACTTACTATCTACATAATATTCTAATATTTTTACATATATAATTACATATAAAAAAGAAATAAAAGAAATAATTTATAAGAATATATACAAAAAGTATATTTATAATAACTTAAAATCTTATCTTTAAAAGGTTAGCTAAAAAATTATTAGTTAAATTTTTTAATGTTATATAAGTATCAGGCATTTTTTTAGTACATCATACTCATTAGCATACAATTTCACACGCTTCACTCTTTGACATCTTATCACATCGTAGTGATTAGTCTATATGCTCTTTCCTCAATCCACACATCACATCTTTTAATATTTTATATGCAAATAGATTTCAAATGCATATTAAACATCATAAAACCATGTTATCATAATATAAGATATGTTGTATTATACATAATCCTAAATCATAATATCATAGCAAATAATAATCCATCTATGTACATAATCAACACAATCTAATAAAGCAATGAGTGCAAAACCATGATACTTGTTGATAAAAATATATACAAGAAACTATCTAAAAGATCTCATCTAAAAAGATCTCATCTAAAAAGACTAGCGAAAAAGTATTCTTCAAGCGTCTTAATCTTATATAAATATATAAAATTTCTTTAGTATATAATTAATGTACAGCCAAATAACATGCTCCTATTAAAGCCCTGATATCCTTACCAAATTAAAGTACATATGAAATCCATATGTAAATTTAACTAAATCCAAAAACAAATACATAGAGCTTATCTACGGTATCCTTTATTCCCCATGAGCCATAATTAGATCGATGTTGATACCTAATAACTCAGGATTTCACCCAAAAACTATTGGTCAAAAAGTTATTATTTATACTCCTTAATACCATATAAGTATTTAGGCTCTCTCTTATGCATAAATGATGTGGAACTAAATACTCGCCAATATGGGCTCTCACACTCCTCCCCCCCCCCCTTCTTCCCATTTATTCAATCCATGATGACTTTGCCAATCATAATTGCACATGCCAATCATAAACACAAAAATTCATGTGCAATGTCCCTTAGTTTATGTGGGCCATAAACTAGGTTTAATTTGATACAATTTATTACAATCCAAAATTTCATTCAAAAAAGCTAGCTATAAAGTATTATTTGGATCTTTTGATCATATATAAGTACCTAAGATATCTTCAATACATAACTAATATGGGATTAAATACTTACCAACGTGACTTCTTACAATATAGAGAAAGAGAAAAAGGTAAAAGTAGATTTAATTACATTCGAATGTAATCAAACCTAAATCCGGGGTTACCTTACCTGTCCTTGAATCTAATATAGTTCACCGATCCCAAAAATGAAAAAAGTGAAAAAGATGGAGTAGCTTCGAAATCTGTATGGATTCAAGGCTACATTCGAATGTAACCAAGTCCACCTCATGTATATATAGAGAGAGATGAAAATTTTGCCAAGAAAATATAATTAAGTGTAACATATAAGAGAAATGATATAATTTATGACAAAACTTTAAAAGATAGAATTAGAAGTAAATATGTAAGAGAAATGATAGGAGTAGCCTTAATTGATGATAAAATAAGAAAAAATCGATTGTGGTGGTTTGGACATATATAATGTAAACATTTATATGCTTTAGTTAGAAAGAGTGATCTTTTAACAATCTATGGTAAAAATAGAGATAGAGATAGATTTAAACTAACATGAATAAAAATAATTAAAAAAGATATACTATTTGTAAGTTGAATGGTGACTTAATCCTGAATAGGGCAAAGTGGAGGAAGCATATTCATGTAGCGACCCCATGTAGTTAGGAAAAGGCTTAGATGATTTGAGTTGAGTTGAGTTGAGTTGAGAGAGAGAGATGGACTTAGCTACATTTGAATGTAGTCAAACTTAAATCCAATCACATTTCATCTTTGAATATATAGTTTAAATCTTAAATATAAAAAAAAAAAAAAGATAGAATGGCTTTAAAATCCATGTGAATCCAAAAATAAGAGAGGTTATTAGATCCTCAACTTAAATATATCCGAATGTAGCCAAGTTTATTCTTCCTCTTTGTGTGTATATATAAATGTGTATATTATAGAGGGATGTGTGTGTGTATACATAGAAAAAAATAAAAGGATTTATGCATAATTTTAAATATTTATAAGAAAATATATGTAAAAACTCAATAATTTTTGAAAGTTTGCATTTGTTGATCCAACTACTCTTAGATTCGTAATGCAAACTAGAAAGTGTGACTTTTGATCGCTAGAGTCGCTCAATTTCTTATCAAGTATGGGTCTATAACAGAACTAATGGTTGCTTAAGAGGGCTTATGAGTTGCTATCTCTATCTTTCAATTAAGCTATGAAAAGCTCTTTGTGCATTGTGTGCAGTGTAAGTTGCGCGTACCATGCACGTATGATCATGCATGACTAGGAATAAATTTGTTCTTTTGCATACTGCATGTGTGGCTACATACATGCATGGCCAATTAGCACGCGATAGTTTTCCTTAAGCTACCGCATGCTTAAATTGGATCATAGTTTTGATAATCAACTGGCTATGCGGCATCTGTTCTACTTGACACGAGAGGAACCATGGCGCCTTGAAGTTACCCCACCATACCTGAATAGAACCTGCTCGTTGATTTGCTCGCTAGCAAGGCTACCATTCTGGTTACACAAACTCATGCACTATTTCTATCTACACTAGGAAGAAAGGCACATGAAATGACCAATTGATGTTTGTTGGAACACAATCAAGTCAATAATGTAAGATTTTAAACTTAACATGGACTATCATTGATTGTGTCATTTTATATTTTATAAAAACAAATTAAATGTGATTCAGATTAAATGATTGATAAGTTTAAATAAAGAACATAATTCATAAATATTGATCCATCACAGTTTGATAACGTATATATGGGAATGTAGTATGGAGGTGCAGGATTTATTCATATTTGAGTTTCTTAATGAAAAGATTCACTAACTGTTTTATTTTATAACCCGATCTGATCATTTTCATCCTAATTCAACTCTAATTCTAATTAGTCTCAAAAGAGAGTTGGTAAGCCTCATTAAATGATAACATAAAGTGTGGTAAAAGAGAAATCCAGTGCTACATACGAGGAAACATATGCACTCTTATGAGTCATTGAAGGATTCTACGAAGCTTTTGCATAAGTTAAAGATTAAAGATGGCATAGAGAGATACAGATACATATTTTAAATATTATTTGATGTTCTAAATTTCATATATGTAAACATAAAATCCTACAAATAATACATTCAAGCCTTACCTAGCAAAGCTGAGCTCAGTTGAAGACGTTGAGTTTTAATTTGATAATCTTTAAGCTAACCACAAGCTTATTTTTAATTAGTCAACTAATGATCAGTTAATATTGACTTGTAAATAATGATTGAGATGCGCACTGAAAAAATCAGAAATGATCAAGATAAACCAATATGAAATATTTAGGGCGCTCGTAAGAAGTTATAAGCACATATTTACTAAATTGACAACTCCACGATCCACCAATTAATTCTGTTTGGCAATAAATCCATCGATTGTACCAATCTTTTATTACCATTGATATAATTTTTTTGATAAATATACTTTATCTCTGACATAAGGTTTGATTTAAGTTTGCTTGCTCATGATTTAAAAACTATCACTTAATCCATCTGAGATCGGCTTTCATTTATGGCTGCTAGCTACCGTTACTTAATTACCTGTTGTCCACTTGAGAGAGTTTAAACGACTTATCATGCTCATGATAATATAGAAAAAAGATGAAGATAAACGAATGCAACGAAAAGAGGGCAGAGAAGATGATTGAAGAGTCGATTTTAATCTAGTATTTTTCAAAGAGTCAAGAGATTCTTACATTCTTTAAGGTTAATTTTTATCAGATTAATCGACGTCGCGTATGCATTCAAGAAATTATTATTCGAATTGAAATAAGATTGAATTTAAATTTTGAGGTTTATAAGGTTTTGAATTTAAAAATTTTTAATTGCTCTTCGTAAATTTCTTTTCCATTGCTTGCTTATTTTTTCTTCCCGTCCAATATTTTTTTATTATTTTTGTTAATCTATATTATATGTTTGTTTTTCTAATTCTTCTTTTTTCCCCCTTGTTACTTGGTTTTTTTTTTTTCTATATATGTAGAGCTTTTGCTCTTTTTTCAACGTGAAAATCCTGGAGAAAAGATATAATTTTAAACTGTTCCATGTATCAGTAATTGTTTTACATTGAAGAATTTGTTTTTGTATATATGTTTATTTTTATCGGATACCGTTTATTTTGAAATATTAAAATGAAAGATATTAAGAACATAAGAACCGGTTAATTTTTCAAAAAATATTTAATAAAAATTAATTTTTTATTATCTTCTTTGCTCTCTTTCAAAAATACTTTCGTTTTTTTTTTTTCTTTTTCAAATTGTCACGAGTAAAATAGGTAACGTCGCTTAATAGTTATGAATGGAAGATGATGTATAGGTTAAATGATACTTTAAACTACGAATGAGTTAAGTTAAAATTAAACTATGTCTCGTAAGAGTAAATTGTATTCATCTTTTTTTATAAAAAAAAAATCATAAAATTTGCATAAAATTACTTTATATTGAAAGCATTATATTTAAATATCCAAGATAAGGTTATATTTGAATATCAACCGTTGTTGTGAAAATCTGTTCTTCAGTTTGGGGCCGATGCACGTTTGGATCCGGGTAGCGCTTTTCCATTCGAGTGGATCTGCAAGGGAGTCCTCATTTAATATCACAGGGGATGGCCCCTGCGGAAGACCCTTTGATGCCCAAGTTAGTGAAGATTCTAAGCAAACAAATGAAAGAAGAAGGCTCTAACAGAAGGATCTTCCTCTTGTGATTCCTATGTGAGGACTGTCTTGCAGGTCCACCAGGACGAAAGAGCGCTACCCGGATCTTAACATGCACCGCCCCCAAGCCGAGGAACGGATTTGCGCAGCAACAGATTGGCCCTAGAGGAAGGACCACAAGTCCTTCTAAAAACTTAAAACCAAGGAGACAAGGTTTCTGACAAGAAGGACGATTCCTCAATGGCCAACCATACGAGAGCAACCACAGATACTCCTGATCAGGCCACCTCTCAAAGGCCTAATTCCACAAACAACACGGCGCCCTTGCAGCCGTCACCGACCGAGGTTCCTCCACCGTCAGCAGCCCCGGTCACACAGGACCAGTTTGTCATACGGTCCAACTAGTTCAAGCCCTGCTACAACTGGTGCAGAGGCTTCTTGGGGGTCTTCTTCCCGCTGCATCCACTCATCACCTTCCTAGTAGAACAGTCACCCCGGTCCTATCAGTGGTCCCTCCGTCCAATCCACTGAAAGCCACCAGCCTCTTACGATAGCCCGGCCATAGAGAAGTTGAATCGGTACCATGGAGGGAAGGAGATAGGAGCCTACCCAGATCCCGTCGGGCTCACTCCTTACCTCCAGTATTCTCTTGCCATGTCTCAATGCTGCGGCCACGATCCTTCTGTCCCGTTTCTCCAACTGCTCGGGATGACGGGCCGCAACGACAACTACGCGTGCCAAACCTACTAGCGGCTGGCGCTGTTAAAAAGATCACCCACTCCAGATCCTACAAGGTACGGCCAAGCGAAGAGGAGAACCAGTTTAAAAGGGTTCGATGCGAGGGGCTTACCTCTTCAGAGGAGGACATCAAAGAGATATCGTGCCTAGAGGATATGAAACTCGAATCACTTCTAAGCAATGAAAACCTTCAAAGGATATAGTATCCTTAGGATATGGAACTCGGATCATCTCCGAGCAATGAAAACCTTCAAGGGATACAGTACCTTGAAGACATGGAACTAGATTAAACATCGAGTATATTACTAGTGAAGTATGCTTGAACCGAGCCATTTTGCTCATTGTAATAAAACTTCTCTCTTCGATTCAAATATTTCTTATTGAATAATAATTTTTTCTTGAGTTGTGGATGAAAGGTAGGTCTTGCCCAATTATTGACCTACGGGTCCATTTCTCTGAACCTTGGCAAGGCCAAGTAAAAATTTCTTCGTACCTCAGCATGGCCGAGCAACATTCTTCGAACCTTGACATGGTCAAAAAAAAATTTTTCCGTACCTTGGCACGGCCGAGCAACATTCCTGTGATGCCCCTCCCAATTGTCCCACATCGGATAATTGGGAGTTGGTTAAGTGGTTTATATGTAGTAAAGTAAGAAGGACAAGGCACCAATTGGATCCCTTTTAGGCTGTGGTGGCCCAAGTTGGTGTAGACCTTGTCCGTCTGCTTTCTTGTAATGAAGCGGGCCCGTGGGCCCGAGTCGTTACAATATGGTATCAGAGCCTTGCACTAGTCGGAAGTGCAGGAGCTAAGTGTCACACAGGACAAAGTGCTACATCCATATGGGATGAGAGCCACCTCTTGAACCTGTGGGGGCCACCTCTAGAATCCTGCATGCCTGGTGGTTGTGATCAATTACCCCTGGCGACGAGGACGTCGCCTCTGTTAAGGGGGTAGATTGTGATGCCCCTCCCAATTGTCCCACATCGGATAATTGGGAGTTGGTTAAGTGGTTTATATGTAGTAAAGTAAGAAGGATAAGGCACCAATTGGATCCCTTTTGGGCTGTGGTGGCCCAAGTTGGTGTGGACATTGTCCGTCTTGCTTTCTTGTAACGAAGCGGGCCCGTGGGCTCGGGTCGTTACAGCCAAACCTTGACAGGGCCAAGTAAAAATTTCTCCGTACCTCGGTACGATCGAGCAACATTCTCCGTACCTTGGCAAGGCCAAATAAAAAAATTTCTCCATACCTCGGCATGGCCGAGCAACTTTCTCTGTACCTCGATAGGGCCGAGCAACTTTCTCCGTACCTTGGCAGAGCCAAGTAAAATTTCTCCAAGGAACAATCTTTGCACCCTAGCAAAATGAGGTAAGATTCTTTTCGAACCTCGACAGGGCCAAGCAATTCTCAGTATGGCCAAAAAGTTTTTCCAATCGTATTAAACCATATGGAACTCTACTCCCTATGCCCGAACCTACACTTTGGACTAGGGAGTGGGGGGCATATGATGCGGGGTAAAATTATCGTTGTACCAACATCCATATATATGGCGACAAGGCTAGAACCACTTTTGGTTTCTGACTCGTTAACTATCATGTTTGGGAAAAGATAAACTGCCATGTGATATGGCTGATGAAGCCATGTGTGAGTTAACGGTGGAAGTTGAGGCGGCCCCAGCCTCCAAGGCAGTCTCATCTCCTGAAGTGACCGCAGCTTCCAATGCGGCTCATCTTCGGACTCGGTCCCAGACTCCAAAGTCAGCTCTAGTCGGCCTTAGCACCGACTCGGTGCCAAGGCGGCCTCATTTCTGAAAGTGGCCCTAGCTTCCAAGGCGGCCTCATCTTCAGATTCGGCCCCAGCTTCCAAGGCAGCATCATCTTCGGACTCAGCCCCAGTCGGCCTCGGCCTCCAGAGTCAGCCTCAGCACCGACTCAGTCCCATAATCGACCCTAGCACCGACTCCAAAGTCGGTCTCCTCACCGACTCCAAAGTTATTACCAACGCCATCATTGGTCTCAACGCCAACACCAGAGATGGTCTCCAAACCTCGGCAGGGCCGAGCTATCTCAGTACCTCAGAAGGGCTGAGCTATCTCCGAACCTTGGCAGAGCTGAGCTATCTCGGTGCCTCGGAAGGGCTGAGCTATATCCAAACCTCAGCAGGGCCGAGCTATCTTAATACCCCGCCGAGATCGATCCTCATCCCTTCAACGTAAGGGTCATTGCTACTTCAAACGACGCTAGATATCTCGAAGAATGAACCACCCTGATCACAAGAATCGCGGAATGAGCTTTCCAAAATAAAAATGAAAGCCAAATACAGCACTTCGTCCATGATCAACGGGATTCCAAATTCCTGATAAAGCACTTGTCACCTTCATCAATTGCCGATCCCCATAACTGTTGGGATTCTGGCCTTATCAGATGCCAACTCCATAAAATGTGCTCAAAAAATCAGATAACGGCTCATCTCCTTGGCAGCGTACATATACCAAGTCTCATGACTCCTAAGTATGCTTTCAAAGGTAATCTTAGCCCAAAGAAAACTCTAGCAAAAGTCATTGCTCCTGAAAAATCATCTCAAGAAGGAAGATCCTTCTGCTGGAGCCTTCTCCTCTCATCTATTTGCTCAAAATCTCCATTGACTTGGGTGTTGAAGGGTCTTTCGCAGGGATTATCCCTGTGATTCATGTGTGAGGATTGCCTTACAGGTCCATCCGAATGGAAGAGCGCTATTCAGATCCTGACGTGCATCGCCCCCAAGTCGAAGAATGAATTTTTGCAGCAACATCAACTAATACAATAAAATCAAGATTAACTACTACTTTTAAACATTTATTTGAAATTTATTTAATAAAAAATTATTTAAGATAAAAAATAAAATTTAAGAAACCTTTGTTGACATATGAATAGAACCTAGCCGTCTGGGCGACATGCTTGCATATGCACTTGTGTCCTTATCGGTATAAAGAAGGTCTCATTCGAATCACACAGTAGGAAGCGCTTTTGACCGATGCCGCGGCGAGAACTTCCGAGACGATGATGGCATTGGCAGGGGTCGCCAACCATATCCTATGCCACCATGCCCTCCAGCATAGAGAGTGATGGGGCCAGTTGACCCCATGAAAAATAAAATAATTTTTGGATAGCCCACCTTGACAACGGCGTCGGTCTCAACGTTGGCCGCATCCCACCTCGATCTTGGCATCGGCCACGGCCCACTTCAGCCTCGGCGTCCGCGATGGCCCACCTCGGCATCGGCCTGGCCCATCTCGTCCTCGGCCTCGGTGTCGGCCTCTGCGTCAGCCTCGGACCATCCCATCCTCAGCCTCGGCGTTGGCCTGGCCCCGCTCGGCCACCTCGGCCTCGACAATCGGCCTCGCCCCGCTCAGCCACCTCGGCTCCAGCCGGCCCCGGCACCTCCCAGTCGGCCCTGGCACTTTTCCAGCCGGCCCCAGGCGTGTCCAAGCTGGCTAGCCCCGACCCTTCCTGGCCGGCCATCGGCATGTCCAAGCTGGCCGGCCCCGGCACCTTCCCAAGCGGCCCGGTGTCTTTCTAGCCGGCCCCCTACGTCTCCAAGCTAGATGGCCCCGGCACCTCCCAGCCGGCCCCGGCACTTTCCTAGCCAGCCCCCGGCGTGTCCAAGCTGGCTGGCCCCAGCACCTTCCCAGGCGGCCTGGCGTCTTCCTAGCTGGCCCCCTACGTCTCCAAGCTAGGCGGCCTCGGCACTTTCCTAGCCGGCCCCCGGTGTGTCCAAGCTGGCTGGCCCCGGCACCTTCCCAGGTAGCCCGGCGTCTTTCTAGCCGGCCCCCTACGTCGCCAAGCTAGGCGGCCCCGGCACCTCCCAGCCGGCCCTGGCACTTTCCTAGCTGGCCCCCAGTGTGTCCAAGCTAGGCGGCCCCGGCACCTCCCAATCGGCCCCGGTACTTTCCTAGCCGGCCCCCGGCGTGTCCAAGCTGGCTGGCCCCGACCCTTCCTGGTCGGCCCCGGCATCTCCAAGCCCGCCGAGTCGGCCTCAACCCTTCCTGGTCGGCCCTTCTCGGCCCCGGCGTCTCCAAGCCTACCGAGTCAGCCTCGGCCCTTCCTGGTCGGCCCTTCTCGGCCCCAGCGTCTCCAAGCCCGCCGAGTTGGCCCCGGCCCTTCCTGGTCGGCCCTTCTGGGCCCCGGCATCTCCAAGCCCGTCGAGTCGCCCCGGCCATTCCTGGCTAGCCCTTCTCGGCCCCAGCATCTCCGAGTTCTCCAAGCCTGCCGGGTCGGCCCTGGCCATTCCTGGCCTGTCCCGCCCCGGCACTTCCTGGCCGGGGAGGTCGGCCCCGGCCGCCCCTGGCCAGTCGGGTTCAGCCTCGACTCCCCCGGGAGGGTCGAGGTGTCCCAGTTCTCCCCAGCAGGGCCCCAGCAGTTCAAGAAACCGCCTCTCTGACTCGCGCCGCCTGACAACACCAGGTCCACCTACCGCTGGCCACGTTGTTGATGGGACTAGACCCAACAACCCTGCGGATTGATGGGACTTAACCCACCAACCACCGTTTTCCTCTCCGATGGGAGGACCCACCAACCAGCCCAGATCCATACAACTTCCAAGGACCCACAGATATTCCTTCTTCATGAAATCCCACATGACCATGTCAACCCCTATAAAAAGGTGAATCCACTCTCTAGACAGGTATGCGCGATAATCCCCAAAATCGCTGCCTTAGAACTCAGAAAGGAATCCCTCCTCTGAGATCCCCTTTTTCATACCAAAAAGGGCTCACTCGAGCCCCTCTTCAGCTGTGACCTCAGTTGCTAACTTGGGCGTCGAGGGTCCCACCGAAGAATCCTCTCCGGTCTTGGGACTTCTTTGCAGGCAACCTGGTGAAGCAAAGGTTGGAGAAGCGCTCTGTTCCTAACGTCCAGGATCGGTGATTAGGCGTCATCAGATTGGCGCGCCAGGAAGGGGGATAAGAAAAAGTAGCAAACGTTCTCCTTGCGCTACATCTCGGTAGGCGAGACACTCTCCCCCTCTTCTCTTCTAGAAGCCATGGTGGTGATGCGAGCTCAGGATGCCTCCGTCAGCTGTCCAGCGGGGCTCCCCCCGCCAACTAGGCAGCAGGAGGCCAATCCCCCTGCTACCAACCCTCCAGTTACCTGCCCACCGCCGGAGGCCGTTGATCAAACAGCGGAGCAGCTGGCGACTCTTTCCCAGCAAGTCCAAAATCTCACCGCCATAGTCCACGGGCTCCAGCAACAATAGTCCGTGGCCACCCAGCATCAGACTGCTCCCCCCGCCAGTCAACAGTCGGTGAGGGGAGGTTCTCCTCGTGGGAGGGCGAGAGACGGCCGACATTACGTTTCCCCTAGGAAGCCTCGACGCGAGCCCTCCAAGCGGCCACGTCCCCTGACCATGGCCCCAACAAATTTCCTCCCGAGCCACATCATCACGAGGAACCCAGGCGAAGTCCCGACTTCCATCTCCTTCTGCCTCTTCTTCTTCTTCTTCCTCCGAGCCATCTCGGAGGGCCCCAACGATCAGCCGTCAGGCGGAGGAACGCCTGGAGGAGTACAACAGGCGCCTCGACAAGCTACCAAGAAGATCAATCATCAGCCGAGGAAGAGTTCGACACTCGTCCTCCTTACACCCGCGGATATTGGAGGAACCAGTCCCCTCCAGGTTCCGCTTTCCTCAGATAGACCGTACGATGGTACGACGATCTCTCGATCATCTCGAGAGTTACAAAGCAATGATGCAAGTCCAGGGCGCTTCAGACGCCCTTCTCTGCAAAGCCTTCCCCGCTACCCTGCGGAAGGCCGCCGTGCATGGCACTCACGCCTGCCCCCTCATAGCATCGACTCCTTTCGGGAGCTGGAGAAAGCCTTTTTGGCACACTTCAATGCCTGCCGGCGAATCCCAAGGGTAGCCGACAGTCTCTTCTCCAAGGAGGAAGAGTCTCTGTGGGACTTTGTGTCCGGTTCAAGGCCGCCGCCCTCGAGGTCTATCATCTCGACGACGCGGTGGCAACACTGGTGTTGAAGCGGGGACTCCTCCGTCCCGCTTCACTTTCTCCTTGGATAAGAAGCCCCAAGCTCTTATTCCGATCTCCTCCTCCGAGCTCAGAAATACATCCACGTGGATGAAGCCGACTTCACCCGCCGGAATCTTCAAGAAACTCCAGCCACAAGCCTGCTCGCCCCGAGCCCAGCGGGCCCCCTCAACACAGGCGAGCTGACCCGCCTCGTCGATCCGAGAATAGGCACCGGAGCCCTATCCCCGACGAGGGCAAGCTCATGCCCCTTCTTGCCCCTCGATCCCACATCCTGATGGAGATCGAGGGTGAGCCTTATCTCCAACGTCCTCCTCATATGAGGAAAGGTCCTCCCCGTGACAAGAGCCGCTACTGCCGTTTCCACCGGGATTACGGCCACGATACCGATAGCTGCTACAACCTGAAGAGGCCATCGAGGAGCTTATTCAATGGGGCTACCTCGGCAAATATGTCCAAAAGGCACAGCAACCGCCGTCGGCCCTCATGGGGCCCCCGCCTGTCCAAGCCCTGGTCGACAATGCCCCCACTGAGGATGGTCGGAATGGTGTTGGGGATCAGCTTCTGTACCTAAACGGCCGAGAGGAGGAGGTGCCGAACAATGTAATCCCTGGGGGAGGACCTGCTGTCTTAAAAAATGTAAACAATGAAGGCATCGTCGTCTCCATGACGATCGCCAAGCACCCTGTAAAAAGGATATTAGTTGATAGTGGCAGCTCAGCTGACATCCTTACTTATGACGCTTTTGTTCGATGGGATTATCTGTGGACTCTCTCCAGCCTGTGGTGGCCCCGTTAGTTGGTTTACCGGGGACTCCGTAAGGGTCGAAGGTGAAATACCTTTGCCTGTGATAGCCGGGACACACCATGCCAAAGCACTGTGATCATGAAGTTCCTGGTTGTAAGGGTCCCCTTGGCGTACAATGCCATTCTCAGGTGCCCAGGTCTGAACCTTTTGGACGCAGTCATTTCCACCCGGTGTTTACTAGTGTAGTTCCCCACTAGTGAGGGAGTTGGTGAGATGCGCGCGAGACCAGCCCGGTCCTGCCCTGTTATTATGCGGCATCAAGTCCCCTGGAAGTTGAGCCAGCTCTAGATGCATCTGATCCCAGAGACCCAGCCAAAGAGGAGAGCCAGCTGAGCACCTGCTAACCTTCCCCCTTGGGAGGACCCGGGAAGACCGTCCGCATCGGAGGACTCCTTCCCCTGGAGGACCGGGACGTCTCTTAGGTTTTTTAAGGGCTAACTCGGACATTTTCGCCTGGTCGGCATCTGACATGCCCAGCATCCCTTTGGAGGTGATCACCCACAAGCTCAACATTGATCCACGGCACCGCCCGATCCACCAAAAGAAGAGAAGCTTCACCCCTGACCGACAAAGGGCCATTGACGAGGAAGTTAGCAAGCTACTCAGTGCCGGCCACATCCGGGAAGCGCACTACCCTGACTGGCTAGCCAACGTGGTCATGGTGCGTAAGGCAAATGGGAGCTGAAGGATCTGCATAGACTTCACCGACCTCAACAAGGCGTGTCCGAAAGACAGTTTCCCTCTGCCCAGAATTGATCAGCTGGTGGATTCCACCTCCGGGCATGAACTCCTCAGCTTCATGGATGCCTTCTCAGGATATAACCAGATAAGGATGGACCCCAGCGACGAAGAGCACACCTCCTTTGTGACAGAGAAAGGCATTTATTGCTACAAGGTGATGCCTTTCAGCCTCAAGAACGCGGGGGCAACCTACCAAAGACTGATGAACAAAGTGTTCCAGGATCAGGCTGGAACATGGAAGTCTACGTAGATGACATGCTGACAAAGAGCACCCGCGCCTCCGATCACATCTCCGACCTAGAGGAGACCTTCAACAACCTCCGTCGCTTCCAAGTCAAGCTGAACCCCAAGAAATGTGCTTTTGGGGTCACGGCGGGCAAGTTCCTAGGCTTCATGGTGACCCAGCGAGGGATCGAGGCAAACCCAGAGAAGATCAGTGCCATACTCGACATGATACCGCCATCCAACAAAAAGAAGTACAACGATTAACGGGGAGGATAGCGGCTCTAAGTCATTTCCTCTCCAAATCGGCTGAGAGATGCCTGCCTTTCTTCAAGGCCCTGCGGAAAATGAATAGCTTCGAATGGACGGACGACTGCCAGAAAGCCTTCGACGGGTTGAAGGCATTCCTGTCTTCTCCGCCACTTCTATCCAAGCCAAGAGATGGAGAAAGTCTCTTCCTCTACTTAGCCGCTTCATCAGAAGCCGTTAGCTCGGTCCTGGTGCACCTCATGCCGACGGAACTCAAAGACCCGTCTATTATGTGAGTAAGGTCCTTCATGACGCAGAGGTCAGATATTCCAAGATAGAGAAAGTTATTTTTGCCCTGATAGTCTCCGCGATGCCTCGTCCGTATTTTCAAGCCCATCTATTGTGGTGCTCACGGATCAGCCCCTTCGAGCCATCCTGGCTCACCCGGACACTTCAGGCCGACTGGCCAAGTGGGCCATCAAGCTGGGGGAGTTTGACCTTTCTTTTCAAGCTCGGCCGGCTCTGAAGTCTTAGGTCTTAGCCGATTTCCTGGTCGAGTGTACTTGGGCGGAGGAAGATCCCAAAGAGGCTCCCATGGAGCAGTGCGAACCTGAGCCAGATGATGATGGAGAATCCTGGTTTCTTCATGTGGACGGCGCATCAAATTCACAAGGAAGGGCCGGCCTCATTCTTACCGGGCCGGGTGGAGAAAGGACGGAATGTGCCCTGCAGTTCCTATTCGAAGCCACCAACAATCAAGCCGAGTACGAGGCCCTACTGGCCGGGCTAAGGTTAGCCCGAGAGTTGGGAGTAAGGCGTCTCAGAGCCTTTACCGACTCGCAACTTGTCTCTGGTTAAATCCATGGGGAATATGAAGGCACGACCCCATTATGGCGCAGTATTTGGGTAAGGTTCAGTTTCTAACTTCCTCACTGCCTTATTTCAATATCAGTTACATTCCCCGGAGCGAAAATGCCAAGGCCGACATCCTTTCTCGTCTGGCCACCTCCGCCGACGGCTTGACGAGAGATGCTTATATTGAATACTTGAAAAGACCCAGCATAGAGGACAGTGAAGAAGTCCTCCCACTAGCCCAAGAGCCCACCTGGGTGGATGCCTATGTCCGTTATCTCACCGACGGCACTTTCCCTAATGACCGCAACGAAGCTAGGCTACTCAAGTGGAGAGCCTCCAAATTCATCCTCCTCGATGGGCATCTATACAGAAAGGTCATTCTCCTACCCCCTACTCAAGTGTGTAGGGCCCACCGACGCTGACTACATCCTCAGAGAAATTCATGAAGGCATCTGTGAAATCACCTGGGGGGCAGATCTTTAGCTCAAAAGGCCCTCCGTCAAGGATACTTCTGGCTTACTATGAAGGAAGATGCAGCTAGATTGGTTCAGAAGTGCGATGGTTGCCAGCGCCACGCACACATCCAACATCAACCATCTGCCCAATGAGTCCGCTCTCGGCCCCATGGCCTTTCGCCCAATGGGGAATGGACATTCTCGGGCCATTCCCCCCAGCTTCAGGGTAGCGAAGATTTTTGCTAGTCACCATCGATTACTTCACCAAATGGGTTAAGGTCGAAGCACTGGCCAAGATCACCGAAAGCAAAGTCAAAGCCTTCTTCTGGAAGTCAATCATATGCCGTTTCGGCCTGCCCCACACCCTCGTCACGGACAATGGCCACCAATTCAACAATGAAGCATTCAAAGCCTTTTGTGGCGAGTTAGGCATTCATCACCGATTTACTTCTGTCGGCCATCCTCAAACTAACGGAGAAGCCGAGGTCATGAACCACACCATCCTTAGAGGATTCTGAACCCGGCTGATGGGTCCAAAGGTCAATGGATGGAGGAGCTCCCCAGTGTGATCTGGGCCTACCACACAACCCCCAGAGCCCCGACGAGCGAGACTCCTTTCAGTCTTGCCTTCGGATCCAAGCCGTCATCCCCATCGAGATCGGTCTGCCCAGTCCACGTGTGGAGTCCTTCAACGAGGAAAACAACTCTGCACTGATAGGGCTAACCTGGACTTCATAGATGAGGCGCACGATCGGGCGAGGCTGCGCATGGCGACCTTTCGTCAGCGTGCAGCCAAATACTACAACGCTCGAGTTCGTCCCAAGGTTTTTCGCCGCGAGACTTGGTTCTGAAAAAGCTGAAGTTTCAAAGCCTACAGAGGGGGGCAAGCTATCCCCCAACTGGGAGGGCCCTTATCGCGTCACCGAAACACTTCACGGGGGGCATACAAATTAGAGGAGCTCGATGGGAAACCCATTCCATGTACCTGGAATGCGGACAACCTCCGCCAATATTACCAATGATACTCCCAGAAGCATGAGTAATAAAGGAGACCCCTTCTGATGCCACAGCTTGTTCTCCCTTATGTCCAAGGACCAGGTCTCTCAAAAGGAGCTCACTGGCATCGCAGCCCACGGGACACCACTCGGCCCCGGCACGGCGGTGCCCCCGAGTAGGTTAAGACCCTAAAGGCTCCATAACCGACTGAGTCGCCACTTGGGCAGCACACAAACCCCCAAGGTGGTTCAAAAGGAGCTCACTGGCATCGCGGCCCACGGGACACCACTCGGCCCCGGCACGACGGTGCCCCGAGTAGGTTAAGACCCTAAAGGCTCCGTAACCGGCTGAGTCGCCACTTGGGCGGCACACAAACCCCCAATATGGTTCAAAAGGAGCTCACTGGCATCGCGGCCCATGGGACACCACTCGGCCCTGGCACGGGTGCTCCCGAGTCGGTTAAGACCCTAAAGGCTCCGTACCGGCTGAGTCGCCACTTGGGCGGCACACAAACCCCCAAGTGGTTCAAAAGAAGCTCACCGGCATTGCGGCCCATGGCACACCACTCGGCCCCGGCACGGCGGTGCCCCCGAGTCGGTTAAGACCCTAAAGGCTCCGTACCGACTGAGTCGCACTTGGGCGGCACAAACCCCCAAAGTCGATTCAAAAGGAGCTCACCGGCATCGCGGCCCATGGGACACACTCGGCCCCGGCACGGCGGTGCCCCCGAGTCGGTTAAGACCCTAAAGGCTCTGTACCCGGCTGAGTCACCACTTGGGCGGCACACAAACCCCCAAGTCGGTTCAAAAGGAGCTCACCGGCATTGCGGCCCATGGGACACCACTCGGCCCCGGCACGGCGGTGCCCCCGAGTTGGTTAAGACCCTAAAGGCTTCGTACCGGCTGAGTCGCCACTTGGGCAGCACACAAACCCCCAAGTCGGTTCAAAAGGAGCTCACCGGCATAACGGCCCACGGAACACCACTCGGCCTCGGCATGGCGGTGCCCCCGAGTCGATTAAGACCTAAAGGCTCCATACCCGGCTGAGTCGCAACTTGGGCGGCACACAAACCCCCATGGTGGTTCAAAAGGAGCTCACCGGCATCACGGCCCACGGGACACCACTCGCAGCGGTTCACAAACCCCCCAAGTGGTTAAGACCCTAAAGGCTCTGTACCCGGCGAGTCGCCCCTCGCAGTGGTTCCCACACCCCCGAGGCGGTTCAAAAGGAACCTGACGACTCCCAACTCTCAGGTCACCCTCCGGGGTTCAAAAGGCTTCCGACAGCCACAACTTATCTCAGCGGTTTCAACTCTGTATTAGCGGCCAACGGCCAATCAGCCTCGACGGCTCTATTTCTACTTTGGCAATTTGTCTCGGCCTCAGCGGCTTTATCTTGGCAGCCTCAAGCCGGCAGATAGCCACGAAAAGACTTCCAGACTCCGCGTTGGGAGAGGATTACTAGCCGCCCTCAGCTAGCCAAAGAAGGCATGCAGATGTCCATACAAGGCAGCGCAAGAGGAAAGGGGTTTCCCCACCTAAAAGGAATCATAGTTGAAGTTAATATGAAAGAGCAGGTGCAAAGGTAAAAAGTTCTACACTCCTTTCGCTTAGCTGATGCGGGGCACGCAAGCTCAAGGAGTGTGGGGGCATTTGATGGGGCCAGTTGACCCCATGGAAAATAAAATAATTTTTGGACGGCCCACCTTGACAACGGCGTCGGTCTCAACATTGGCCGCATCCCACCTCGATCTTGGTGTCGACCGCGGCCCACTTCATCCTCGGCGTCCGCGACGGCCCACCTCGACCTCGGCGTCGGCCTAGCCCATCTCGTTCTTGGCCTCGGTGTCGGCCTCGGCGTCAGCCTCAGACCATCCCGTCCTAGCCTCGGCGTCGGCCTTGGCCCCGCTCGGCCACCTTGGCCTCGGCAATCGGCCTCGCCCCGCTCGGCCACCTCGGCTCCAACCAACCCAGGCACCTCTCAGTCGGCCCAGCACTTTCCTAGCTAGCCCCAGGCGTGTCCAAGCTGGCTGGCCCCGACCCTTCCTGGTCGGCCCTCGACGTGTCCAAGCTGGCCGGCCTCGGTACCTTCCCAAGCGGCCCGGCGTCTTCCGAGCCGGCCCCCTACGTCTTCAAGCTAGGCGGCCCCGGCACCTCCCAGCCGGCCCCGGCACTTTCTAGCCGGCCCCCGGCGTGTCCAAGATGGCTGGCCCCGGCACCTTCCCAGGCGGCCCGGCGTCTTCCTAGCCGGCCCCCTACGTCTCCAAGCTAGGCGGCCCCAGCACCTCCCAACCGGCCTCGGCACTTTCCTAGCTGGCCCCCGGCGTGTCCAAGCTGGCTGGCCCCGGCACCTTCCCAGGCGGCCCGGCGTCTTCCTAGCTGGCCCCTACGTCTTCAAGCTAGGCGGCCCCGGCATCTCCCAGCCAGCCCCGGCACTTTCCTAGCCGGCCCCCGGTGTGTCCAAGCTAGGCGGCCCCGGCATGTCCCAGTCGGCCCCGGCACTTTCCTAGCCAGCCCCCGGCGTGTCCAAGCTGGCTGGCCCCGACCCTTCCTGGTCGGTCCCGGCGTCTCCAAGCCCGCCGAGTCGGCCCCGACCCTTCCTGGTCGGCCCTTCTCGGCCCCGGCGTCTCCAAGCCTACCGAGTCGGCTCCGGCCCTTCTTGGTCGGCCTTCTCAGCCCCGGCGTCTCCAAGCCCGCCGAGTCGGCCCCGACCCTTCCTAGTCGGCCCTTCTCGGCCCCGGCGTCTCCAAGCCCGCCGAGTCGGCCCCGGCCCTTCCTGGTCGGCCCTTCTCGACCCCGGCGTCTCTAAGCCCGCCGAGTCGGCCCCGGCCATTCCTGGCCAGCCCCTCTCGGCCCCGGCATCTCCGAGTCTCTAAGCCCGCCGGGTCGGCCCCGGCCATTCCTGGCCGGCCCCTCTCGGCCCCGGCGTCTCCAAGCCCACCGAGTCGGCCCCGGCCATTCCAGGCCAGCCCCTCTCGGCCCCGGCGTCTCCAAGCCCACCGAGTCAGCCCCGGCATCTCCGAGTTCTCCAAGCCCACCGGGTCGGCCCCAGCCATTCCTGGCCTGTCCCGCCCCGGCACTTCCTGGCCGGGGAGGTCGGCCCCGGCCGCCCCTGGCCAGCCGGGTTCAGCCTCGACTCCCCAGGGAGGGTCGAGGTGTCCTAGTTCTCCCCAGCATGGCCCCCAGCAGTTTAAGAAACCGCCTTTCTGACTCGCGCCGCCTGACAACACCAGGTCCACCTACCGCTGGCCACGTTGTTGATGGGACTAGAACCAACAACCCAACAACCCTGCGGTTTGATGGGACTTAACCCACCAACCGCCGTTTTCTCCCTTTCTGATGGGATGGGACCCACCAACCAGCCTAGATCCACACAACTTCTAAGGACCCGCAGACATTCCTTCTTCACGAAATCCCACGTGACCATGTCAACCCCTATAAAAAGGTGAATCTACTCTCTAGACAGGTATGCACGATAATCCCAAAATCGTTGCCTTAGAACTCCGAAAGGAATCCCTCCTCTCTGAGATCCCCTTTTTCATACCAAAAAGGGCTCACTCGAGCCCCTCTTTAGTTGTGACCTCAGTTGCTAACTTTGGCATCGGAGAGTCCCACCGAAGAATCCTCTCCGGTCTTGTGACTTCTTTGCAGGCAACCTGGTGAAGCAAAGGTTGGAGAAGCGCTCTTTTCCCAACGTCCAGGATTGGTGATTGGGTGTCATCAGAGAGCATGGGCACCATTCGCAAGGTGACGACGGTAGATCCGATCTCCACCTCCCGGCGTTCACCAATAAAAAAATCATATTCCAATTAATTTAAGATTTGAGATTTTATAATATAATTTAAATTGAATCATGTTTGGATTTTTTTAAAAAAAATAGATATTCAAAAAAAACTGATTTTCTTTCTTTTTAAAAAAATGCATCCTATTTATTTTTTTAATTTGATTTATGTTGTTAAATTAATATGAAAATATAGTTTTTTTTCTTATTTTTGAATTTAAAACAAATTTATCTTAAGTTTAAGTCAGAATAATTGGTTTTTATCTAACTCGATTTTCTTCTATTATAATTTTAATAAATTAATTTGATTACAAATTTAGATTTATTTTTCAAAAAAATTATTTTTAAATTTTAAGATCGGATGGCCGGGGGGGGGGGGGAGTTCCGACGGTTACCATTTGTCGTTGCCATCGGAAGTCTGGTCAATGACAACGAAGACCGCGAGGGAAGAAAATATATAAACAAAGAGCCGAGGGGAGAAAAAAAGGATCGACCACTCCACGAGGGAAGAAAATATATAAACAAAGAGGGGCGAAAAAGGAGTAAATAGACCCTTTTGGACAATCCAAGTCTACCATATTGCACTTCTGCCATCCTTACGAGGGGCAAAAATTCGTAATTCCAAGGGCTTCATAGGGCAAAGCCGTGGCGGTGGGCGTAACGGCGCACGGTCACGGTGAGAACGGACGGACTGAAATAAATGGGTAAGAGACTGGCAGGCCAGGCCGTCATGCCGATCCGAACGTCAAAGGTCCAAAAACGTGGCGTCACGTTGGTGCCAATTATTTGTTTCTGATAGCCAGTCAAGATCGAACGGTCCTCAGAAGCTGAGGTGCACGCACATCAGACAGCGTGTGCCGAGCTGGACTGACCTCATATCTTGCCATCTTTCTTGTAGAAAAATATTAACCCGTGGTGGAAAAAAAAAAAGGGGGCGAAGATGCTCATCGCGATGCTATCTTTTTTTTTTTTTTTTTTTTTTTGGGAAAGGCCTCTCCAAGAAGATGGAGAGAGGCTGTGAGGGCACCGCAAAATTGAACCAAAGAACCAACTTTAAAAGATCGACTCCATGCCTCCATGCCACGTCATACACTTTTATATCAGTGCGCTTGGGTCAAACTTTTACGCTCTGTAAGGGAAAAAAACAGGGAGAAAAAAAATATATATTAATAATAATAAATAAATATTTTTATTTAAATAAATAAAAAAATTTAATAATTTATAATAATAATATTCTTATTATAAATAATTAAAAAATTTTTTTTTTTTTTCTATGAAAGAATTAATATCGAAATAAAAAAAACTAAAGAGCATCCTTGAGTTTTCTCTTCAAAATCTATACAATTTTGAAAAGAAAACTTTTAAACGGGGCTCATCATTTTTTTCTCTCTATTTTTCTTTTAATTGTCTTTCCTTTTACTTTTCTCTTCATCCAAATAAGATAAATTTTATTTTCCCTTCTATTTTTTCTCTAATTTTTTTTCCTCCCTACTTTTCTCTTTATCTAAAGACAGGCTTAGCCTTGGCAAATAAGGTTGGGTGCCTTTGATTGGCTTCTTGTTTTCATATAAATTAAAATTTATAAATAAGAGAAATTAAAGATGTATCTAGTTTTTGAAAATAGTCCTTTTTTTATTTTAAAAAATACTTATCAAAACATATATTTAGTGATTTAAAAATAAAAATATTTTAAAAACATATATTTAAAAATAATAAAAATGAAAAAATGACTTAAAAAAAGAAAATAATTTTATTTTTATTTATCAAACATATTTTTTAAAATAAAAATATAAAACTTTTTAGAATAAAAAATAAAAATAAAAATTATTTTGAAAATTAGGCATAGATGTAAGCTTTCGATAAAATTATATTACTGTGGGGTCAACGATACTTATCAAGTCTCATTGTTCATCCAAATGCTATCTTTTGGAGGCAGCCAACTTGAACGGAAAAGTGTCTCCAAGAAGATGAGGAGAGATTCATGGCGACCATGACTCGCCACCACCAAATTTCACCCCCCAAGTGTGCACGGAGGTCAAAGTTTAAAGTCTGGCCTTAATTAACTTCTGGTTTACGCTCTCGATGTAAATCAAAATTTAAGTACAAGAGAAATTAAAGCTCTCGGCAAAAAAATCACTATCGTAGGGCAATCTTACTAAAATTTTTGAGCGAGATCATCTTCTCATCCTATAGTTTTAAGGCGCTTTATTCAAGGTCTAAATTAACATAGCATTTTGATATAATATTAATAAAACTCTTAACCTAAATTTATGGTCTAAATTATGATTTCAAGTTCTGATGCAAGATATTCTTTGGATTTGTCAAAATATTTTTCATCTTAATATCATTTTAAATATAAGATAACATAGGATATATATGTCTAATTTTATGAAAAGATCAAATAATTCTATCTTACGAGATTTAAAATTTTAATATTGATGAAGAAAAGGGCATTATAACTCTCATAAATGTAACCTAAAAAAAAGTTCTAGCCAAAGGTAGGTTTGAGATATTCAAAAAAAAATATATTTATTACATAGCAAATTTTATATAAAAATTTAAAATTTTAAACTTGTTAGGTTAACTTTACCTTTCATTTGATAGCATTTTTAAGAACACACTCTTTCTATCAAATGATTTTATCTTATCTTTCTTTTTTATTTTTCTTTCTTTCTTTCTTTCACACTTTTTTTTTATATTTTTACTTTTTTTGAAAAGAGTATAATTAATTTTGAATAGGTTCTTAAATTAATTTTGAATAGGGTTTTTTTGAGAGGTTCAATGGTAAATTTGATGTAAAAATGCAATACTAACATGAAAGATGAACTGCATTGAATGACATAAATCTCTCTGCACCAAGTTGTAGGATCAAAAAAAAAGAAGGGGGGAGAGGGGACAAAAGAACATATTCGGATCGAGATGGTCATTTTAATCTGTAACGTAGGGATTCATCCCATTCCTTCATGCTCAAAGCAAGATTTCTTTGTCTTTGGTAGAAATAAAGATGAAAATAAGCCAGAGATAAGGATTATCCTCACTCATAAGAACGAGGAATTAGTTTATCCCCTCCTTCTTTACCCTGTTGGTCCTGATTTTAAAGTACTATAATTTTCTTCTATATTCAATAAAGAAATAATATTTGGTTTAATTTAATTTAAGTTTTTATTTATTTTAAAAAAGTCTAAATTTAATAATATTATGAAATTTCTTAATATATTTGATGAGAAATTATTTTTAGCTATATTATTAATTTTATAATTTTTATTAAAATTTTATATGAATCATTAGAGGTAAGATAGGGTGGGGGCAGGGATAAGATTTATCATTGCTTAAGAAATAAGAATCTTTAAAAAAACCCTCCATTGCCATCCCTAACTATGGAGTTAAAGGAGGTGGGACGCCATTAGCACCAAAAGCAAAATAAGAAGCTTGTGATCATCCGTTTTAAAGAAAGTAGTTTTTATTACAAGAACAGGCTTTCTCGTAGAGATGGCAGTAGAGAGAACATTGATTGTAGGTGTCACTAGGTAAGTATGGGTCAAGTTCAATTGGGTCCAAGCGAAACCAAAAATCAATACAATCAAGATCAATTCTAGAATTTTAGATATATAATTGAACCGATTATCTTCTGAAACTAATTCAGAACTAATCCAATTAGGTCGCAGGGTAGAACTTACTTGTCCTTTTTTTTTTTTTTTTTAGTGTTAGCTCTTTTTTATAAAAAACTTTTTTGTCATCCTTCATGTATTAAATGTTTTTTCTTAGTTATAAAGGTAGAATGTGAACTTAAAAGCCATCTAAAAAATGATAAGAAAACTAATAATATTAATTGTTGCTGCCCCGTCGGCGGCCCAGACCTCATCGTCGACGACGGCAGCGACGCCACCCTCCTCACCCACGAGGGGGTCAGGGCCGAGGAGGAGTACGAGAAGACCAGCAAGATACCCGACCCGACCTCCGCCGACAATGCCAAGTTCCAGATCGTGTTCGGTCTCATCAGGGACAGCCTCAAGGTGGATCCGAAGAAGTACACCAAGATGAAGGAGAGGCTCGTCGGCGTCTCCAAGGAGACGACCACCGAGGTCAAGAGGTTGTATCAGATGCAGGCCAATGGCACCCTCTTTTTCCCCGCCATCAATGTCAATGACTCCGTCACCAAGAGCAAGTTCGATAACCTTTATGGATGCCGCCACTCTCCCTGATGGCCTCATGAGGGCCACCAACGTGATGACTGTCGGCAAGGTCGCAGTTGTTTGTGGCTATGGCGATGTTGGAAAGGGCTGTGCTGCTGCCCTCAAGCAGGCCGGAGCCCGTGTGATCGTCACCCAGATCGATCCCATCTTTGCCCTCCAGGCCTTGATGGAGGGTATCCATGTCCACACCTTGGAGGATGTTGTCTCTGAGGCTGATATCTTTGTGACCACCACGGGAAACAAGGACATTATCATGGTGGGCTACATGAGAAAGATGAAGAAAAATGCCATTGTGTGCAACATTGGTCACTTCGACAATGAGATCGACATGCATGAGCTGGAGACCTACTCGGGAGTTAAGCGCATTACCATCAAGCCCCAGACCGATCGCTGGGTTTTCCCTGAGACCAAACATGGAGTTATTGTCCTTGTTGAGGGGCGTCTAATGAACATTGGATGTGCCACTGGGCACCCAAGCTTTGTCATGTCCTGTTCCTTCACCAATCATGTCCTGTATCCAGCTCCGCATGAAGGGAAGATCTCTCTATCTCTCTCTCTGAAAAGTTACTTGATTACAAAACTCCTGTTCTATAGACCACTGACTTGAGCGTCGAAGGGTCCTCGCCGGAGCTACCGGCTCGGGATTTTTGCAGGCTTTCAGAGGAAGAAGGTGACCTCTTCGTGTTCCTGAAGGCCCATGGAGACCTCAGTTAACCTAACGCTCATCACAAGTGATTTGGCAGCAACAGATTGGCGCGCCAGAAAGGGGGGCGGGTCAGCGATGCTGGTATGCATATCCTTATCCCCTTTTTATCAAAATGGTGGATCGTGAAGATGGTGATGACAAGAATCCGCGAAGCTTTCACTAGTTGCGCTGGGGGGAACCTTCAACAAGATGAGTAAAGCTTCGGAGGCAACATCTCATGACCACACAACAGCGAGCAAAAGCTTCCACTCTCTCTTTGGCCACTGCTCAGGCCCATCGTCCTTCATTCTATCAAGAATCTCCTCAGCACGAGGTCCACTATCATAAAGCTCATCAATGACTTAAAGCTCAGAGAGCCATCACTCCACCGAAGCAGCCTTCTCTCCTACGGACGGCGACGCAGAGGAAGGCCCAAGTAAGGGCAGTGGTACCCCCACTCCAACCAACTTGACTCCCTAGAGGGCAGACCACCAGAGGGCGAAAGCGCTTAAGTCCGCAAAAGGAAAGCAAGGGTGCCGCAAGAGTTAAGTACGAGATACTTAAGATTATTTCTTTCATTGATACTTAAAAATGTCACGCAGAAAGCTCGACTCCGCATCGGCACTCAAGCCCAACTCCGCGTCGGCACCTAAGCCCGGCTCTGCATCCGCATTCAATCCCGGCTCTGTGTCGGCACTCAAGCCCGACTCCGGTCGGTACCAAGCCTGACTTCGCGTCGGCACCAAAGCCCGAGTCTTCCCTCAGCACCAGAAGCCCGGCTCCGCATTGGCATCCAAGCCCAGCTCCACATCGGCATACAAGCCCGAGTCTCCCCTCGGCACCAAAAGCCCGGCTTCACGTCAGCATCCAAACCTAACTCCGCATCGGCATATAAGCCCGAGTCTTCCCTCGGCACCAGAAGCCCGGCTCCGCGTCGGCATCCAAGCCCGACTCCACGTCGGCATACAAGCCTGAGTCTCCCAACAGCACCAGAAGCCCGGCTCTGCATCGGCATCCAAGTCTGACTCCGCGTCGACATACAAGCCCGAGTCTCCCCTCGGCAACAGAAGCCCGGCTCCGCATCGGCATCCAAGCCCGACTCCGCGTCGGCATACAAGCCCGAGTCTCCCCTCGACACCAGAAGCTCGGCTCCGTGTCGGCATCCAAGCCCGACTCCGCATCGGCACCTAAGCCCGGCTCTGCGACGGCATTCAATCCCGGCTCTATGTCGGCACTCAAGCCCGACATCGGTCAGCACCGAAGCTCGACTTCGGTCGGCACTAAAGCCCGAGGCCAGCTCGGCATCAAAGCCCAAAGGTTGACTCCAACGCAGGCAGCAAAGATCGTCGGCATAAAAAAAAGGCACCTAACGACTCTCAGCTCTCAGATCACCCTCTGAGGTTAAAAGGAACCTGAGCCTGGTCCAAGCGCCCTCAGGTCACCCTCTGGGGTTAAAAGGCACCTGAGCCTGGTCTAAGCACCCTCAGGTCATCCTCCGAGGTTAAAAGGCACTTGAGCCTAGTCCAAGCACCCTCATGTCACCCTCAGGGGTTAAAAGGCACCTGAGCCTGGTCCAAACACCCTCAAGTCATCCTCTGATGTTAAAAGGCATCTGATGACTCTCAGCTCTCAGGTCACCCTCCGAGGTTAAAAAGGCACCTGAGCCTGGTCCAAGCACCCTCAGGTCACCCTCCGGAGTTAAAAGGCACCTGATGACTCTCAGCTCTCAGGTCACCCTCCGGGGTTAAAAGGCACATGAGCCTAGTCTAAGCACCCTCAGGTCATCCTCCGGGGTTAAAAGGCACCTGAGCCTGGTCCAAGCACTCTCAGGTCACCCTCCGGGGTTAAAAGGCACCTGAGCCTGGTTCAAGCACCCTTAGGTCCCCTCCGGGGTTAAAAGACACCTGACGACTCTCAGCTCTCAGGTCACCCTTCGGGGTTAAAAGACACCTGAGCCTGGTCCAAGCACCCTCATGTCATCCTCCGGGGTTAAAAGGCACCTGATAACTCTCAGCTCTCAGGTCACCCTCCGGGGTTAAAAGGCACCTGAGCCTAGTCCAAGCATCCTCAGGTCACCCTCCGGGGTTAAAGGCACCTGATGACTCTCAGCTCTCAGGTCACCCTTCGGGGTTAAAAGGCACCTGAGTCTGGTCTAAGCACCCTCAGGTCATCCTCCGGGGTTAAAAGGCACCTGAGCCTGGTCCAAGCACCCTCAGGTCACCCTTCGGGATTAAAAGGCACCTGAGCCTGGTCCAAGCACCCTCAGGTTACCCTTCGAGTTAAAAGGCACCTGACGACTCTCAGCTCTCAGGTCACCCTCCGGGGTTAAAAGGCACCTGAGCCTGGTCCAAGCACCCTCAGGTCACCCTCCGGGGTTAAAAGGCACCTGACAACTCTCAGCTCTCAGGTCACTCTCCGGGGTTAAAAGGCACCTGAGCATGGTCCAAGCACCCTCAGGTCACCCTCTGGGGTTAAAAGGCACCTGACGACTCCCAACTCTCAGATCACCCTTCGGAGTTAAAAGGCACCTGAGCCTGGTCTAAGCACCCTCAGGTCATCCTCCAGGGTTAAAAGGCACCTGAGCCTGGTCCAAGCACCTCAGGTCACCCTCCGGGGTTAAAAGGCACCTGAGCTTGGTCTAAGCACCCTCAGGTCATCCTTCGGGGTTAAATGGCACTTGACGACGCTCAACTCTCATGTCACCCTCCGAGGTTAAAGGCTCCCGAGCATGGTCCCATCCCAGCGACTCTCGGGTCACCCTTCGGGATTCAAAAGGCTCTCGACGGCCTCAACTTTGCCTCGGCAGCTTAGTCACAGCCTCAGCGGCTTCAACTCTGTATCAGCGGCCAACGACCAATCGGGTAATACCTTTATTTAAAATATACACTTGCAACATATCGCTGGTTACTTTTAGCTGTCAAAAAGCCCTAAGATAACTCACAGCTGGGAGAAGCTAACTTCTCAGCTCACAGTTGACGGGCACCCACCTCCAAATCTCATGACAAAGAAGACCCAAAGTCAACTCATAGTTAGGAGAAAATTGACTCTCCAACTTACAGTTGACGGGCATCCGCTTCCGGGCTCCGCATCGGGAGAAGACTGCTGGCTGCCAGTCAAGGGAAGCGTGAAGATGTCTACAACACACCGCGAAGAGAGGAAGAAGTTGGCCCCGCCTCGACATCATTCTGTCCCGCTTCACTGCGGTACCTCTGCTCGGCCACCTCGGCTTCGGCCTCAGCCTTAGTGGCTCTGCCCCCTCGGCCTCATACAGCCTCGGCACTCGGCTGTCCCCTCGGCCTCATATGGACTCAGCCTCAGCCTTAGCAGCTCTATCGCTTTGCCCCGACGGCTCTATCAACATCAACGATTTTATTGCAGCTTCGTCGGCCCTATCAGCCTTAATGGCATTATAGTAGCCTCGTCGGCTCTATTAGCCTTAACGGCATTATAGCAACCTTAGCGCTCTGCCTCTCAAACCTCAGCAGCATTAGTACAGCTCCATCAGCATACAATACTTTGAGTGGCAAGCAACTTACTCTCAAAACTGTTTAAAATTCTACACTTCTTGAGTATGTATTCTGCATTACCCAAGCTCAAAAAGTGTGGGGGCATCTGATGGGGCCAGTTAACAGACCTGACGAGCGGCCATTCTTGAAACGGCCTTCTAAAAACCAGCAAAATCTATGTGCATACGCTCCGGGGGGGATCTCCTCTGCTTTGGGGGGACTGGCCCCCGACTTCCTGGGGGGGCCCTAGCCTTTTCCTGAGGGGGATCTCGAGCTCGAGGGGGAGGCCATGGCTCTCCTCGTTGAGAAGACCTCCTCCGGGCGCAAGTACAAGGTCAAATACCTCTCCCGGGCCAACTTCGGCCGCCTCGAGATCGACCTCACCGAGGTCGAGATGCCAGGCCTCATGGCCTGCCGCTCCAAATTCGGCCCCTCCCAGCCCTTGAAGAGCGCTCACATCTCTAGCTCCCTCCACATGACCATCCAGACCGCCGTCCTCATCGAGACCCTCGCCGCCCTCGGTGTCGAGGTCCGCTGATGCTCCTGCAACATCTTCTCCACTCAGGACTACGCCGTCGTCGCCATCACCCATGACTTCGCCACCGTCTTCGCCTGGAAGGGCGAGACCCTCCAGGAGTACTGGTGGTGCACCGAGCGATGCCTCGACTGGGCCCCATCGACGGCCCAGACCTCATCGTCGACGACGGTAGCGATGCCACACTCCTCACCCACGAGAGGGTCAGGGCCGAGGAGGAGTACGAGAAGACCGGCAAGATACCCGACCTGGCCTCCGCCGACAATGCCGAGTTCCAGATCGTGTTCGGTCTCATCAGGGACAGCCTCAAGGTGGATCCAAAGAAGTACACCAAGATGAAGGAGAGGCTCGTCGGCGTCTCCGAGGAGACGACCACCGAGGTCAAGAGGCTGTATCAGATGCAGGCCAATGGCACCCTCCTCTTCCCTGCCATCAATGTCAATGACTCCGTCACCAAGAGCAAGTTCGATAACCTTTATGGATGCCGCCACTCTCTCCCTGATGGCCTCATGAGGGCCACCGACGTGATGACTATCGGCAAGGTCGCAGTTGTCTGTGGCTATGGCGATGTTGGAAAGGGCTATGCTGCTGCCCTCAAGCAGGCCGGAGCCCGTGTGATCATCACCCAGATCGATCCCATCTGTGCCCTCCAGGCCTTGATGGAGGGTATCCATGTCCGCACCTTGGAGGATGTTGTCTTTGAGGCTGATATCTTTGTGACCACTACGGGAAACAAGGACATTATCATGGTGGGCTACATGAGAAAGATGAAGAACAATGCCATTGTGTGCAACATTGGTCACTCGATAATGAGATCGACATGCATGGGCTGGAGACCTACCCGGGAGTTAAGCGCATTACCATTAAGCCCCAGACCGATCGCTGGGTTTTCCCTGAGACCAAACAGTGAGTTATTGTCCTTGCTGAGGGGCGTCTAATGAACATTGGATGTGCCACTGGGCACCCAAGCTTTGTCATGTCCTGTTCCTTCACCAATTATGTCTGTATTCAGCTCCGCATGAAGGGAAGATCTCTCTCTCTGAAACGTTACTTGATTACAAAACTCCTGTTCTACAGACTACTGACTTGAGCGTCAGAGGGTCCCCGCCGGAGCTACCGGCTCGGAATTTTTGCAGGCTTTCAGAGGAAGAAGGCGACCTCTTCATGTTCCTGATGGCCCATGGAGACCTCAGTTAACCCAACGCTCATCACAAGTGATTTGGCAGCAACATTAATAAATATGATTTTTTTTCCTTTGGATGACATTCATTTAATATCTAATAACTATTTTTTTCTTAGTTGTATTAACTAAAAAGAATAGATATAATATTTATTAATTAATTTAATACTGAATATTTATTAAAAATGATAAATATTTTATAAAGTATATATATAAGGTTTCTAATTTAATTTTTAAAATGATTGTTTTGTTAAAAAAAAATATAGTCAATTCTTGGAGCAAAACCAAGAAATCGACCTCTACAGCTGAGAATCGGCTTGATGAAAGCCGGTTTCAGGATTTTGAAGCTAGAATCGGCCTCATCAGCACTCGGAATCGAATCAATCAGTTTCAATTAAATTTGATTGATATCGAATCATGGGCCATCCTAACCCATTATTCGTCTCTAGTTGTTGCACTCGATTTCTATCCTCGCTGTCACCTGTCACTAAAGCATAACGGAAATATTGTTTTTTGGGATCTAAAATATAGCAAACACATCATGCCAACCCCATCGGAACCAACATTTCAACGATGTCACTGGGCGCATCGTCAAGTCCGGGCCCCCATTATCTTCTTGTTTGATTTTTTTTTTTAATTTTTATGGCGTACTTCTTTTCTGATGGTTGAGTACCATATTTAATTTTGACATTCAGCCAACTTTCGTTAGGCAAAGCATCTGCATCGTTGTTGGTGCCATGTGAGCCCCCTATGGACGGATGTTGTATTTTTGTGAAGCTAATGTTTTAAGGAAAACACTTTGTACACCGTCTTCGATGCAGCAAGGCCTACATGGGCTGCACCGCTCCTTTCTATTGGTCCATATGGATCCCATGTGGCCTGACATGATGGGACAGAATAGCAGAGAGATAATGTTACTTTTTAATCGTATATCCATTAAAAGTCGTTCAGCCTTTTCACCATTGGTGTGAAGACGAAAATACCCTTTCCCTCCAGCCTACTTCAACCCGCCATCTTATTTGGATTTTGCTGATAAAAAATCGTAAGGTTCTGGCCTGGAAGACTCACGACACCCTTAGTTCAAGACCCACGACACCCCAGTTCAAGACCCACGACACCCCTAGTTCAAGACCCACGACACCCCAGTTCAAGACCCACGACACCCTCAGTTCAAGACCCACGACACCCTAGTTCAAGACCCACGACACCCTCAGTTCAAGACCCATGACACCCCAGTTCAAGACCCACGACACCCCCAGTTCAAGACCCACGACACCTAGTTCAAGACCCACGACACCCCTAGTTCAAGACCCACGACACCCCAGTTCAAGACCCACGACACCCTAGTTCAAGACCCATGACACCCCTAGTTAAAGACCCATGACACCCCAGTTCAAGACCCACGACACCCTAGTTCAAGACCCACGACACCCCAGTTCAAGACCCACGACACCCTCAGTTCAAGACCCATGACACCCCAGTTCAAGACCCACGACACCCCCAGTTCAAGACCCACGACACCCCTAGTTCAAGACCCACGACACCCCAGTTCAAGACCCACGACACCCCTAGTTCAAGACCCATGACACCCTTAGTTCAAGACCCACGACACCCCAGTTCAAGACCCACGACACCCCTAGTTCAAGACCCACGACACCCCAGTTCAAGACCCACGACACCCTTAGTTCAAGACCCACGACACCCCAGTTCAAGACCCACGACACTCCTAGTTCAAGACCCACGACACCCCAGTTCAAGACCCACGATACCCCAGTTCAAGATCCACGACACCCCCTTCTTCCTCTTCTTCTTATCCTTCCTCTCCCAGTGAGCTGAAGCCGGAAGTATGACCGCCTCCCTCTGCGCCTTGACGAGCCTCTCCAGCTGCTCCTCGCTCACCCCGAACGCCGCTGCGAGCTCCGGACCCCTCATGTTCCGCAGCAGTGAGTTGGTCCCCATGAAGAACTGCGGCCGGTTCTTCATCGCCGACGTCGTGAAGCCAAAGAACTCCAGCGGTGATCCATGGGACGCGACCTGGCAGAAGGGGAAGTAGCGGGGAATCCAGAAGACGTCTCCCTCCGACACCTCGGCGTTCATGGCCGCTGAGCCGTTTGGATACACCACCTGAATACTCCCTGAACCACGGAGGACGACGCCGTACTCTGTCGCCGTTGGGTTAACGTGCGGTGATAGCATCGATCCCTGCATGCAAGTGTCATGCTCAATTCGCCACCTTAATTAGTAGTTCAATGAATTAACCTGACATGAAGATGTTTAGAAAATGGAATAGAAAGTTAATTATATATTAAGGCTTAATTGATGTCCCATGGATCACCGCTACTTCCCCTGTGGTCATGATAAGGAGGATGCCTGATGTTCCGGCTGCCGCCCGTCTCCGTGGAGCTTTTGCCTCCCATTAATCCGAAAAACTTGCGCATAATCTACAGAGAGAAGCCAAGTTTGAAGACATGATGATGATGAGAGAAAGAAAAATGGAAAAGATTTGAAGGTTGAAGGGGAAATTTAGCACACGATATGCTGACAGAGCAGCAGCTGCAAGGACTTCTGAGAAACAGTGAACATCCAAAGTTTTATGCAATAAAAAAACAAAAAAAAAAAGGCATAAAAAACCATGACAGCTGAAGCCTCATGGAGATGGTAAACCCAAGCCAAGTTTGAGAAAAGCTCAAAGCAGTAATCAGTAACAACTGGACAGCTAAATAGAACCTAATGAAACCCCTGATGCATGCCTCCCCCAAGCACCAATGCGTTCGGGGTGAGCGAGGAGCAGCTGGAGAGGCTCGTCAAGGCACAGAGGGAGGCAGTCATACTTCCGGCTTCAGCTCACTGGGAGAGGAAGGATAAGAAGAAGAGGAAGAAGGGGGTGTCGTGGATCTTGAACTGGGGTGTCGTGGGTCTTGAACTAGGGGTGTCGTGGGTCTTGAACTGGGGTGTCGTGGGTCTTGAACTAAGAGTGTCGTGGGTCTTGAACTGGGGTGTCGTGGGTCTTGAACTAGGGGTGTCGTGGGTCTTGAACTGGGGTGTCGTGGGTCTTGAACTAAGGGTGTCGTGGGTCTTGAACTGGGGTGTCGTGGGTCTTGAACTAGGGGTGTCGTGGGTCTTGAACTGGGGTGTCGTGGGTCTTGAACTAAGGGTGTCATGGGTCTTGAACTAGGGGTGTCGTGGGTCTTGAACTGGGGTGTCGTGGGTCTTGAACTAAGGGTGTCATGGGTCTTGAACTGGGGTGTCGTGGGTCTTAAACTAGGGGTGTCGTGGGTCTTGAACTGGGGTGTCGTGGGTCTTGAACTAAGGGTGTCATGGGTCTTGAACTAGGGGTGTCGTGGGTCTTGAACTAGGGGTGTCGTGGGTCTTGAACTGGGGTGTCGTGGGTCTTGAACTAAGGGTGTCGTGGGTCTTGAACTGGGGTGTCGTGGGTCTTGAACTAGGGGTGTCGTGGGTCTTGAACTGGGGTGTCGTGGGTCTTGAACTAAGGGTGTCGTGGATCTTGAACTGGGGTGTCGTGGGTCTTGAACTAGGGTGTCGTGGGTCTTGAACTGGGGTGTCATGGGTCTTTAACTATGGGTGTCATGGGTCTTGAACTAGGGTGTCGTGGGTCTTGAACTGGGGTGTCGTGGGTCTTGAACTAGGGGTGTCGTGGGTCTTGAACTGGGGTGTCGTGGGTCTTGAACTGAGGGTGTCGTGGGTCTTGAACTAGGGTGTCGTGGGTCTTGAACTGGGGTGTCGTGGGTCTTGAACTAGGGGTGTCGTGGGTCTTGAACTGGGGTGTCGTGGGTCTTGAACTAAGGGTGTCGTGAGTCTTCCAGGCCAGAACCTTACGATTTTTTATCAGCAAAATCCAAATAAGATGGCGGGTTGAAGTAGGCTGGAGGGAAAGGGCATTTTTATCTTCACACCAATGGTGAAAAGGCTGAACGACTTTTAATGAATGTATGATTAAAAAGTAACATTATCTCTCTGCTATTCTGTCCCATCATGTCAGGCTACATGGGATCCATGTGGACCAATAGAAAGGAGCGGTGCAGCTCATGTAGGCCTTGCTGCACCGGAGGCGGTGTACAAAGTTTTTCATGTTTTAAATGGTGCATCTCGACGAAATATATATAAGAGATTTTATATGGAACAAGGCTTATTCCGGCCGGCTTAGGAGCCTGATTCTATCTTTATAGGATCAAGGCGGATATTGGGTTGGGATGTCACATTCTTGTCACCTTTCTCTGCAAGAAGTAGAGATTTGAATTTGTTAGGAAAAGTAAAAAAAAAAAAAAAAATTGTGAAAGCATCAGAAGTATTGAAAGAAGTTGGTATAAAACCACGCAAACTATAAAACAAATTAATATAATAATAATTAAAAAAAAAAAACATTGCGTGTTATGACCACCGAATGCATCTGAAAGCAACCATTGCTTGTGTGATGGGAAAACAGAAGCATCCATGGATAAGACATAAATTATGTACATTAATTGCGGTTTCGTAACTAGGCTTCGTGAGCTCCACTAAATTGCTATTCTAAATGATATAGAAAAAAACTCCTTATGCGCAAATATGACGTTCTGCTCAGTTGTTAATATATTTGAAATTAATGTCATTAAGAATCTTGAATAAGGGCAGCCGATTTGGCACGCGAATGGAGCCATCTTCGCGCGTCCAGGAGTGAAATTTTCATTCACTGGGCCCAAATCCTTTGTGCTCTAGTGTCTTGACAGTTGACGTTGATATAACGGACTCGTGCACAGTAATTAATCTTCAAAAATATCGGAAGTATTCTTACTCTTTCGCGCACTACATGCACAATCAAACGCATGCGGTCAATCATTATGCACGGTGTGGAAGGACTTTTTTCATACTTCAAACTTGGTTAATGGTTCGACAGTTTCATTCCAGGGAACCAACCAAACACTAATTGGGGACTATTTCATCATCAAATTGGCCGTCCACACAAAGTTTACCCTTGCTCTTTTCCAGACGAGACAGAAAATTTGGCTTTGCTCGTCCATTGCAAGACAGGATGCAAAAGTCTGACACATCAGTTCGACGAAAAACCGAAAAAGAAAACCGCGGACGCTTTGCGTGGTGCATCCACCCCATAGGGGCCAGAATTAGAGCCTGTTTGTGTTCATTCCCTTTTTAACAGTAAAAGGGTATCTTTTTTCTTTCTCCCTTTCTTTGGCTCTTTATTGAGTCTCTGAAGCATCGGTTTATTTGAAAGAATCTAAGACAACTTTGTGGGCGATCCTATATGCTCGACAATCATCTGGATGTCACATTATCGTCACCTTTGTCTGCAAGAAGTAGAGATTTGAGAATTGATTTGAAATCTCTAACCGAAAAAGAAAAAACAAGATAGACTTGACAATTGATTCGAAATCTGTTTAAAAAAAATTTTGACTAACGAGTACACATTTCCCAGCTCAACTAACAATGCCACTCGAATCCCAATCCGGTGAATCATATAGACACTGATACATCAGCCATGCAGGTTTTTGGTGACCCTTTGCAACACCCAGGTCCTCAAAAAGAGATTTCCATAGCTGCCCAGGTCCAACCTGGCATTGGCAATATCAATAACAATCACACAAACCTTTCGCTCTAAAGCATTTAGAGCATGGCACTAGGGATGCCTTTGGTAGCCATTTCGGGATCATCTTGATGATCTCGAATTAATCACTATCTTTGGCATAGTATACCATAATGATTAAAAACCGTTAGTAATCTTAACACCATTACCACCATATTTTGCTGACATAAAATCCTAAATTACTAACCATAAAATATCAAAATTATCTTTATTCTATTTATTAATATAACATATATATTATAATACTAATATGACAATAATAATATCATATACTATTTCCTATATATATAGCATAAATAAAAAATTACTATTATAATATAATTTCATATCATTATATTAATATTATAATAACATAACAATATAATGATGCAATATATTAATTTTATATCTTATATTATATAAAATATCACTATCATAACATATTTATTATAAATAAAAAGCATTTTGATATATATTTTTAATCTATGGATGATCTGATAAAATCACCTCTTTAAAGAATGGTCCATGAGACAGAGGTAATCCTAGAACACCACAGCATCCAATCAAACAACCAAACCAAGAGGTCACGATTTCTTTCGACTGTATTTGTCTCGGTACATTCAACGACTGCTAGAAATATTCAGAGTGGTACATTGACACCGCTTAGAATTTTAAAGTTACTTGAAAAAGCCAGTTGGAATTTCAAAATTATGGTCTCTTAATCTTTGAGAATGTCCCCATCTCCGAGAAGTAAGTGCTTTGGGTTCCACTGCCGAGAAGATTTCCATGGGACTGTGGATTCGTTAGTTCTATTCCCTGAAAAAAGAATGCCATCACGTTGTCAATGAATAAAGTTATACATGCTATGTAGCAGGAGTATGAAATAAAAGCTAAATTACCAACATAGGCATTAAAAAAAAATTATCTTGATCCCAATTTGCTACATTATGCCAAAAAGAGTGCTGGATATTGGAAAAGCTTCTTTGAACTCATTAACCGTACATAACAAAATCTAGACATTTTAACTGTAATTTTCGTGTAATTTTTGCATGTGTATAGGATAAGACCACCATAAGCTCTTAATTTGGGAAAAGAGTTGTGCCCAACAATGACCGGACCATTTCATGGATCAACGCAGCACAAGGCCCTTGGAACATGCTGCGAAATACAAGATAACGCTGCTTTGGACAGCCTCTTCACAAGCATTGCACCTGAGTATGCTCATGGCGCATCTCAAATCATAAGGCTTGCATCAGTCCACGAAATGTTCCAACGTGCACTCTGCTTCTTAAGTCTTGCATTGCACCTGAGCATGCTTATAATGCATCTCAAATAATGAAAGGTCCATGTTCAATCAGGCCAGCAAATGGCCTAATGAGCCCTGGACCAACCACATCATCCCTAGTTATGCATATCCAAACATTCAACAAGACAATGATAAGAGAACCTTTTCAACATCAATATGAACATCAGCTTTTCAACATCAATATGAACATCTGTACCTTTCTGACAAAGCTCCCCACTGGATGTGTATTTTTTTTATAATGGAGCAATCAAGTTCCTTGCTAAATGACATAGAAAATATAACAGTTATAGAAAAGTCCCAGATATGGTGAAGTACGCTCATCACTAAGATAACAAAAAAAAAAAACTCCCCATCTTAGAAAGGAAGCATCCTTATAAGATAACAAATTGAGAGTCCACACGTTTGCCTAGTTATGTGGGACAAGACAACAAAAGATACAAAAATCAGAAGAATATCATAGGTAACAAGTTGTAGCATTAAATATCATAGAAGTCACGACCATGATGCTCTTGTTATTCCTCTAGCTTAAATGTTCACACAATGCATCCATCTCATTACATATGTCGTAGGTCCTTTAGCTCACAAATAACAATAAGAACAACAACAATGCCTTAATCCAAACTAGTTGAAGTTGGCTAAATGAATCATTTTCTTTATTCTGTTTAGTTTAAAATCATATTTTTCATAGGACACAGATATTTATTATTTCTTCATTATTTCATCCCTGCAGTTTTTAGTCTATCTTTTTTATCTTTTATATGAATCAAATCATTTCTTTACATCGTGTCTCTACGTCTTCATTGCAAATACCCTCACCATCCAAGTCCTTCTCTCAGCTTGTCCTGATATCTCTACTTTTTTTTACGAATGATTTTATCTTTTTTATTCTATCTTTTTTTACATTATTACACATTCATCTCAACATTTTTAATTCAGTCACATTATCTTATGCAAATATAATTCTAGCTCATGAAACCGATAACAGTTAAGTCCTTGGCCTAACACAAATATCTCTCGAATGCCAATAATTTGCAGATTAATAACTTAAATAAGTAAAGTTTAGAAACCAAAAACAGGTGCATTACCGACTCCTTTATTGGAACCACTTGGACAGAACATTCACTATAACTGGAAATACTGACAGTATGTTAACTACACAGAACAAATAGCCATATCATTTGAAGCTGCTAATTGTTAAATGTCCACTCAATGTGATTCAAGACATTCCAAAATTAGATCATAAGTTTTCACCAAAAAAGGAGGTAGGATGATAAATAGAGCAAGTCATATTATTCCGAGTTTATCACAAAATAATCCATGCTACACTAAAATCATGCGGTTCTCCTATAAAATATTTCCTCTTGAATGGGTGAGTGAGTATTAAGCTAGCACCCTCTAAATCTAGGTTGCTAGTAAAGAGCAATTTAATAGGATAAGTATTACATCAAGTTTCTTTTGAAAAGAAAAACTATGGGTTCCTATCAACAATTATTTCAGTGTTTTACATTCGAGTGGAACAAAGAATGTTGTGTAAATTAGAATAGGTGTGGATGATTGTTTGTAACTGGTTCTACTTCCTCCATGAAGAAAAAAAACTTATTAAATAGAACAATAATGGCTAATATACAAATCCACTTGAACTTACCAATCTGCACTCTAAGGTGACTCCAATAACTATCTTAGGTTTATATGCTTTTAACATAAATCGTCCAATTTCTGATACATATCTTAGGTTTTATATCATTTTTATCTGTTGGCTCTTCCTTCATCTTGATATAAGCATTCTACCCTACCATGGAAATGCCGTGGAACTAAAAGTCGTCCCTTATGATATAAGCTAATGAAATAAACCAATGCATGTTCTATTTACAAGTTTGTTCTATTTACAAGTTTGTCAATTATTGCCCCTATTTCAAATCAGCTTCAAACAACTTTAACATAATGTCTAAGGATTATAGAATATTTCTTACAGCTAAATATTCTGTATTTCCACCCTAACAATAACTTGATATTCCTCCAGAACAACTGTAGTTCATTATCATAGGATTATTCTAGTAGGTGTCATTAATAATAGCTATTTGAAACAACATACTACAATTTATTTCTAATGAGGAAACACATTCCATGCATTGTATATGTCTGTGCCTATTGATTGACTTCATTTGTATCTAAATACACATCCTACTAGCGTCTTTATCTGTTTATGGTCCTGTTATGAAAATTTGCATATGGTTTCATCTTAAAATTACTCAAATTTGACTTTGAGCTTGAAAGAATTAAAACTAGAACTGGAACAATTATATGCAGCTGCAAAATATATACCCACCTGTACAGGTGTAAATGCAAGACTTGACGTCAGTCCTGAGGTTGCGCCACTGCTACCATACTGCTTCTCTTTAAACCTGGCGCGCACAAGAAAAGATGGGAAATAATGAATATCTAGCACAGTTTATAAAACATGAAAAACTGACGAACACTAATTTGGATTTTGAGGCAATAAGGAAATAGCTTATAGAATATCTCATATTTGATCATTTATAGGATGGAAATAGCATCCTAAAGGATGAGGCGTTCAGAAAGGATCTGACTGCCTACTTTTAGCAGTTTTGGCAGCAAGCTTGCTTTGACCAATTGACACACGCAACTTCCCACTTCCTGCCTGACCAAGCATGCCATAACCTTCACCTAAGCCATCACCTGATAATGGAAAGATACAAAGTAACGACATTTGAAGAAGCATGCAACAATTTAAGTCAGCTACAGCACATCAAAATTCTAACATAGTGGTTTCCAGAGTATGTAAACATTAGAACTAAAAAAGAAACAGCTTTCACTCTCAACATTATGAAACCTTCCAACATCCAATAGAATATATTCATGAAGCTAATAAATTATTTTATATTTACTAATTTTAAAGAATGCTTTGAATTTTGAAAACATGATGCGAGAGTATTCATAATTGTAAACCTCTAAGTATCAATACATTTTAGCATACCAGTAATAATAAATGCTTTGAAAATAACTTTCTGCACAAAAACATGAAACCAGAAAATCACCAGGATTTGCAATTATATATGGACCAATTATACCTTTAAAAACTGATATAGTCATTATCTACTTATTAAGATGGCACTACTATTTCAAATGCATGCAAACATATTGTACTCTGTTCTATGAATTTTGCTCTAAATTCATACTGTAAAAGAGTTCCATTTCTAAGCATCTCAGGGCATCTCAATGGCAATCCACAAGAACACTAAATTTACCCAAAGCGAATTTGGAAAAATTTAGAGAACATCATAACTATTAAGCCCTAGCCCATCCATTAAAGCAAGCTTAATGAATCATCCTTTGATGATATCTTTGAAAAGAAATCAACAGTCACATAAAAGTGGGGGGAAAATGTGAAGACAGACGAAACGAGGGATAAGAACATCAACAAGTCACAAACAAAAGTATGCTCACCAAGGGAACTCTCTTCTGGCACTCCAAATTGCATTCTGTTAGCCAGCTTCCTCATATCAGTTATTGCATATCTGTCAAATGCCAAATTTTCAAACACATAAAAATCAGTAATGGAATAAAATAATCTTGCTAAGAAGATAATTTTGTTGCTTAGCATTGTCATAAGAAATTGCTACCTCTCTTTCATTTTCCGCAGTCGACGACCACCTCTCTTCTTTTTGGGATCCGAATCTGGAACTGGAAGAGGTTTGGGTTGCTTTGCAGGGGGTGGCTCTTGCCATTTCTCAATCTTCTTACGGACTTCCTCTCTCAAGTTCCTTCCAGTCTTCCCAGTTGGATCTCCTCGTGTTGAATCTACTCTTGCTGCTAGGGTTGATTTTGCAGCCAACAGTCGACAAGCACGGGTCCTCAACGAAGGAGGGGTACTCTGAAAAATCTCAGCTTGTTCGAGGTAACCTACACGAAACTGAGAAGTTGCAGTGGAAAATCCAGCAAGGTTTTTCTTCTTTGCCCCAAGAAGCTGAACATTACAAGCTGGCATTTTTGCTAATGCTGACAAGCCACCAGCTGTTCCCATAAGTTTAGCTGCAACGGCACTTCCAACAATAGCCGAAAGATTTGGTGCAATATATCCCATCCTGCTCTCTACAAAATCAAGAACTTTCTTCTTTGCAACATCAAGATCAAGTGCTCGGTCACATGCATCAATCGTTTTCTTTAGGTTCTCATCTGACAGAGGTTTGCCACTTGTAGTTGATGCTGTAACAGAAACAACCATAATAGCTGCTGAAGGTAAAAGTCCCTCCAAGTCAACGAGGGTCAAGTCCATCTCGTTTCCAATCTTCTTAACAACACGAGCATAATCAATTGGGTGATGAACAAGAGATTCAAGTTCAGGAAACTTCAAACGGTACTTATCACGTATAAAATTGTGGATTATGATGATTTCATTTTCAATGTCAACGATAAAGCATTGCAATCGACGATAAGCTGATATTCAGGATCATCCTCCAAGACTGTTCCATGACTAGATATATCTGATCCTCTTTGGAGTGCATCTTCCACTTTCTGCCATTCACAAGAAATGAAGGGTGATTATCATAAGTGACAAACTAAAAGATCTTCCTAAGTGTGTGTGCACAACAGTGAATCAGGACAAAGAGAGTAAAATTAATAAAAAACATAATCACCATGACAACAAGAACTAAAAAATGGCATTAATATATCCTAGAAACTTTTGGAGGTAAAAGGTGCCAACAGCATCCATGAAACAAAATGCATGATGGCTCGAGGGTTTATCCTAATACACTGTCACTAACTTAAGTGGAAAAGGGAAATAAAAAGCTTCGCATGAAACAAAGCAAAAACTCAGACAAAAAAGAAAACCTTGAAGGATAGATATAGATAAAGTTGAAATATTATCTTACATTTAAGTTATAACTGCAAAGGAATAATAAATTTGATGCACAACCATAGCCCGATAACCATGAATATGTCACAAGGCATACCACAAAACCAGATGCTATAGTTCTGAGCTTTATCTTGATAAGAAAACATGGAAACCAAATGTACAAAGAGTTTTGTGAATCACCTGCATAATATCACTATAGCGTTGCGTCTTCTGCAGCTTCGAAACACTATCAAGATCGTCATAGTTTAGTGTTTCAATGTCAGCTATATCACCATCAGCATCCTCCTCCATGTCTGCTACATCAACTTCCTCATCATCCTAATAGATAAGTTCCACATGAGATTGGAACAAATGACCATGATGCAGAAATATACAGCACCAAAACAAAAGAAGCAGGTAGAGGATAAACGGTTGATACATTAAATTACAACACTTAAATATTAGCTATTAGAATAAAGATACAACCAAGTATAAAGTTAATAAACAAACTCACAAGATGCGCTTCATTGTCAGATAAATCTTCAAGGTCAGCCAAGAAAGAATCAGCGAGACTGGCCTGTTTAGAAACCACAAACATAAAAATCAGTATACATGCTCAGTTGTTCAAAAAATATCACACTATAAGTAAAGAAATTGCAACATTGTGTAAGACCTATTTTACTCAAGTGAAATTGATACAGAAATGCTAAAGACGAAATTCCAAAAAAAGTCTAGCTTGTGAAACTCCCACATACACATTCACCATGCAGGCCTAGAAACTGAATGTAATTAAAACATACAGAGCCGCACATTGTATAAAGAATTGCCAGAACTTAATCAGGCATTTACCTGGACATGCCTTGGGATAATTCATAGATATAATATTAGCATTACAAATCACTGGGCATATAGTAGTAGTGAATATGAAACAATAAGTAAATACATCAATAGAAGAAGAAAATTACGATCAGAAATAATGCAACTTTTCAAGTCTACTACCCGCTGGCACACTAGCAAACAAGAAAATTAGGTACCTAAATTATTTATATGTTATATATAGCTCCAGGCTCTAAATAATTTATATATCCCCATGTAGTTGGGAAAAGGCTTAGATGAGTTGAGTTGAGTTGAGTTGAGTTGTATATAGCTCCAGGCTCTGGATTCCAGATTAGTGGGTAAAATTAAAAATGGTTGAAGCCTAAAAGTATGCCAACGCATGTGCACACACAAACAAAAGCACCAACGTGTTTATAACCATAACCATTAAACTTTTTACAGCATTCTTCTTTGTCAAGCATCCAAGCATCCAGCAAAATCCAACAAGGGAACCTTCATGAAATTCGACACCAAGACATGCTGAATTATGCAGATGTTCGTGTAAGCATGCATGAATCAACTTTTGAAAGCTCGACTTTATTTCTTGTTTTAGTCAGGTCCACTGAGTTTCAGGATCAGCTCAAGTTTATGAGTTTCACCCAAAAGAAAATGTAAAAGAATATGAAAAGATAGAAAAACAATGGAAAAATAAAACAATTTTATGAAATATATATCACACAACATTAATGTATATTTAATCATCTGTCATCTTTGGTTTTTATGGTCTTGGAGTTTTTAGACCAAAATCCTGACATACAAAACCATTAAAAAGAATACCTGCTTAGACATCATGAAGATGTTGAAGAATTATATTACACAGAAATTGCTTGATAAGAATATGATAATTAAACACCTCATAGTGCATCCCAAAAAAACAAACTATAATGGCATAAAACTACATATGACTATAAACTTGATACCCTAATATAATATGGATGGAGGTGTGAGACAGGCTATGGGGAAATTGGAATAAAATTAAAGATGGACCTAAATAGGAATACATGGCGAATGAGGATCCATATCCTAAATAATTGGGAAAAGACTTGATGATATGATTATAGTTATGACTATAAGCTTGATAGTATTAGATCAAGTATCACTTATCAAATCATAAATTGTAATAACTTATAAAGCATGAAAATAAGGCGACAGCTAGATGCGTTTCATTTAAGTGCCTATACAAAATTTAAGTTATAATCTAGTAAATCTATGTGTGGATCTTGCAAATCCACTATTTAAGGGGCCCGATCAGTTACACCCCTTACCTTGAAAAAACTCTTGAAGATTGAAAAAGTATTATATCTAGAATAAGCTACATTTCTCTTGAATTACTTGGAACCAGACTCCCAAATGCCTCCAATCTTCCAAAAATATACAAAAAGCCTAATGCCTGATTTAAGAAAATACTCCTTAGGTGTTAGGTATCTCCTCTTTTAACTCCCACAAAAAAGGGCCTCATCATATGCTTAAAGAAATGAAGAATAATGATGCTATATATCAAAATAATGAATAAACAAAGCATCCCTAGCAAGTTTGGGTTGAAATGTATCAACTTGAGCCAAAACTTCAAACCTTTGTACACACACACATACACATATAATAAATAATCAATTATACTATTTTTACTCCATAATTTAATTGAAGTGATTTACCCCGCATGAAACTTAATAATTTATACATAAAACGTTTTATCAATGAGGGTCTTAACGCATCATTACACGACCAAAGTGCAAAAATTGATTCACAAGTAAGATTCCATAAGGATTAAGCATTGATGTGCTATCCATCTCTCTAGTATGGACCTTTACACAAATTATGCCAACAAATGAGCGCACATAGCAAGCACCAGCACAGGTGCAGAAAACAAAGCAGAAACCAGAAACCAAAGGATCTCTATAGACAATCCTTCTGCAGCAATAGATCAGGTATAACCAATAGAACTATGAGTGCAAGTGCCAACACATGGTACAAATGAAACATAGTTCAAGCTGGACATAGTCACATTAATACAGTTTTAGTGTACATCTCTATCAACTTCAGAGCTGATATGTAATTCCAAATTTTTTTAAAGAATGAATTTGAGTATGTGCTGGTCCTCAAAAACAATTTGAAGTGGGGCTCTTGGTAGGACTCTTGGTATGAATTTTTGTATCTCAAGTCAATCCCAAAAATACATTTGATTGCCTAAACTGGTAAGTCAAATACTTGGTCCTCCTGTTTGAAATGGTAGCAAGTTAGTTGCAGATTATTTACCGATCATAGCTCCTCAACAATGAGGGTAAGGGCATATTTTATCCAGAACATAACAGCCCACTTCAAATAGTTTCTTTGACAATGTTCCTTCACTTTGAGTGGGAAAGAAGTTGAACTCTGAGAATCAAAGTACATTTATACACCTATAATTAGATATATAGGTGTAAATGACAACACATATGCAAACTCCCTGTGTAGCCAGCCAATCTTGCCTTAGAGCATCTTTAGACAAGGAACACACCGCTCAATTAAGCAAAGTTTGACCCCGAAGCAACCAAGAAGAACAAGAAAGCAGAACATACATACATTCATACATATATACACATAATTATTCATACACATAAATATAGTAATGTTCCAGTAATTTTTTAATTTTTATAGAAAATTTTAATTATTTTCCTTAACTCTCTTAATTTCTTTTTTTAACATATTTAGAGCAATTGCAACTCACTTTGCAGTATGTTTTTCTAATAAACCTGCTACTTATGAATATGATTTAATAGTGCTACTAACACGTCAGTGACTGCAATTTATAAGTTTGTTTAGTGGGACACTTTTCTTATGAGCAAGATTGACAAATTGCCCATACCTCATAGTGGTAGACAAATACATGTTACTGATGTAATAACACTCATTTTTATGAATATGATTTAATAGTGCTATTAACGCATCAATGACTACAAATTTTAGGTTCATTTAGTGGGATACTTTTCCTATGAGCAAGATTGATCAATTGCCCATACCTCCTGGTTGTAAACGAATACATGTTACTAACAGAATAAAACTCAGATAAAAAAAAGATGCATATGCATGCCCCTTCAACATCAAATAGGTCTTTTTAATCAATTAACACAGGCATAAAACCATCACACATGCTCATTTCTGCCTTTTTTTTATTTTCATTCATTCACAAGGCACCAATCATTACCAGATGCAAACACTATTTTTTATAAATTATAGAACACTTGGGAAAGAAGAAAAATAACAAACTAACCATTGCTTCAATCTTCAGATACGGTGATGCACTTCAATACAAAAGACCAGCAAAACCTATCTGCAGACACAAATACAGAAACAAGGGCACGAAATTAGTTAAAATCAGAAGCACAGACAAAAAATATAATGCAAACACCTAGAATTAAATTTAAGAGGAGGAAAAAAAATTAAAAAAAAAAAAGAAATTTCACTTCCCTCAACAATAAAAACAAAGAACATGGCCATACACATCTATGGCAGAGGCAACGATATATACATATATGCCCATATTCACCTTTAACTATCCCGACCTAAGGAAGATAAATATTTAGACTTGTTGGACAAGAAGTTCATAATAACACTATAGAGCATAACAATAAATCTCACTAGGTCACCATTCACCATACAAGCCAGGCCCAAGATGCGAACACCACCACCCACCACAGAACCGATGCTACTTCAGTAGAGGATGTTACAATTATCCCAAAGAAATTTTTCACTATCCAAAGTTTCACGGTATGAAATCGTTTCATCTCCCCCCCAACCCCACTTAAAAAAATGAGAGAAACCAAAAAAAACAACAAAAAGAGATAGCGAGAAACAGAGAAGGAATACCAGGCTAAGCTTCGTGACGGAAGTATTCCTCGATCGACTGGGTGGGAATAAAAGCCCTAAAAGGGATGGAGCTCAAGAAGAAAAAGGTCGGTGGCGAGAAGAGGAGCTCAACAGAGAAGGGGCGAGAGCAATAGCGCCACGGTCGAATCCGAATCGGGTCGCCTAAAATGCGACACCAAACCTCAGCCAAATTGGAAACCAATGGCTAGCCGACCCAATTCCGAATGGACCGGCCCGGCCCGGCCGCCTCTCGCTGCGCCCCGACCCCACCCCCCCTATACCACGTTCTCTAAATTTTTTTTTTATTTTTCATCGGTAAAAAAAAAAAAAAAAAAATTAGAGTTACTGATCGAACTCCTCGAAATCAGCACCTGCGCTGCTTTGCAGGTGCAAATGCTAAGATGCTGCCGAAAATACTCGTAAACTAGATGCATGCCCACTGGTATGATTAATAAATAAATAAATAAATAATATATTTATATTTTTTAAAATGTTAGTATTAAATCTAAATTATAAAATTTTAAATTTTAAATTTTAAATTTGAATAGATAAACAAAATATACGTGAGACTAAATTATTTTTAAAATTTTAAAAAAAATTAATTGATTTGAAATTGTAAATCAAAAATAGATAGAAATTTTTGATTTTTTTAAAAATAAAATATACAATTGAATGAAATAAATTTTTTTGATAAATGTGTGATTATTACAAAAATTGCTATATAATCATTAAAAAAAAGCTTTGTTCTTCTTAGATACTATTCATGAGCATGATTAGTAAAATAAAAAAATATAAATTATATTTTTTAATTTTATTATCAAATTTAAATTATAAAATTTTATTTCTAAATTAAAAATTTTAGATAAATAAATGTATGTATTAGTTTAATTATTTTAAATTTTTAAAAAATTATTATTTTGAAAGATTAAGAAATAGATAAAATATTTTGAGTCTTTTAAAAAAGAATAAAAATATAATGAAAATAATATATTTTATAATAAAGATATCATTATTATAAAATTACTTCTATAATCCTAAGAAAGCTTCTTATCGTAATGCTCTCCTTAGCTATAGAAGGAGTTAAATTTTTTGAATTATTTCATTATCTATCATTTATTTATCATTTTTATATATTATTTTTTTAAATAACTAAATATAATTTAAATTTATATTATTATTTAAATATTAAAAAATTTAATAATTTATTATGAATATAAATTCTTAATCCGAGGAAAAAAAAAAAGAAAAGAAAAGAAACAAACCTTCGCTGAGATAAGAAATATGTTACTACTTCTTATAAAATGTAAGTGCAAAAATTTAAAAAAAAAGGGAAAAAAAAAAAAAAAGCCAAACATCCATTATAAAATGAGAGTAAAAAATGAAAAAAAGGGATCAAAACGTGAGTTAAAATGAAAAAAGAAAATTATGACTCACTATCAAATGAAAGCAAAATAAAATAAAATAAAAGCAAAAAATTAAATTTAAAACTAAAAAAGGTCAAATGTGAGTTGAAATTAAAAAATATAACTCATTATAAATAAAAGCAAAATATGAAAAGTTATAAGATGATAGCAAAAACAAAGGAAAAAAAGGCAAACATTTATTATGAAATGAAAGCAAAAAAATGATAAAAAGAAAGAACCCAACTTTGTTATAAAATGAAAGGAAAAATAAACCACAAAAGAACTTTTGAAAAGAATATCATTTTTTACGAGAAAAACTTGTTACATTAAATATTATTTAATTTAAGCATACATATGGCAAGAATAAAGTAAAGCTTCTGAGATTTACTATATTATATTAGACCTTAGTTGCAAGTCATATTTAAACTAAAAATATTTAATTCTTGTAATGGAAAGCCACAGTTTCAACTGTAAACTTTGTTATAATAGAAACTAATCCTCAAAGAAATCCTCTCACCCTCAAGAATTCTTATATACCAACATTATACATGCAAGTGCAAAGAGTAAGATGAATAGTTGTAATCTCAAATTTTAGGTATGTCTCACTTGCAACAATTGGTCATGTCTAGATCAAGCAAAATACTTTGGAGTGACTGTATTCCTGCACATTAGATCCACTAAAACTGGTGTGGCGGCTCTACCATTCAACCGATGTATTTTCTTTTGATAATTAGAGGTAATTGGATGTCACTATAGTGACATCAAAAAATCACTTTTCCCTCTCTGTTTTCTCTGGCAATCAGATGTGATGACGCCAAGTCACCTTCTTCAAGCGTCGGGGAAGACGGACGTCTCGCTCCTAGGAGTCCTGCAAGAAAAGTCCCGGGGACCGGTGGCACCGTGGGGACCCTCCGACGATCAAGTTAGTGGCTTGGGTTCAGACAAGGAACCGCTTCAGCGAAGAGGAGCTGAGGCGGTTAGGGTTTTTGCTGGGAGGAAGAAAGCTCAGAAAAACCAGAGTTCAGATCCCACTTACAGCGTGAGTACGTGTCTTTTATACTTGTCCGAATACCATGACTCGCGGCCTTGGAAGATCTCTGTCGTACCGTTGCTGGTTGATATGACGGGGCTCCATTGCTAGAAATAGCGAGTCGTACGCCGTAGCGAGGCATGGCGATGCACAGGGACATGCAACGCGCCAAACACCGTTATGAGGCATGGCCCTCCGTAACGGGGCACAATCACGGAAGTACTGAATGGTACGCTGCGGCAAGGCATGGCCACGCACAGGGGCATGCAACGCGCCAAACCTTGTTATGAGGCATGGCCCTCCGTAACGGGGCACAATCACGGAAGTACTGAATGGTACGCTGCGGCAAGGCATGGTCATGCGCCGAAAATCATGTGCAAGTACCGTGCAATCTGAAGGTTGCCGTCTTCCTTGGCAGCTGGGTTGCATGTTGACCGCAGATGACCCCATGCTGAAGGGATATCGGAGATGACGCACCCCGGGACCGGTGGGGGCCCCGGGGTTAAGGAATGATGACCCACCCCCGACCCCGAGGGGGTGCCGGGGGCGGGGAATGACGATGCACCCCGAGACCGGAGGGGGCCCCGGGGTTAAGGAATGATGACCCCACCCCCCGACCCCGAGGGGGTGCCGGGGGTGGGGGAATGACGATGCACCCCGAGACCGGAGGGGGCCCCGGGGTTAAGGAATGATGACCCCACCCCCCGACCCCGAGGGGGTGCCGGGGGTGGGGGAATGACGATGCACCCCGAGACCGGAGGGGGCCCCGGGGTTAAGGAATGATGACCCCACCCCCCGACCCCGAGGGGGTGCCGGGGGTGGGGGAATGACGATGCACCCCGAGACCGGAGGGGGCCCCGGGGTTAAGAATGATGACCCCACCCCCCGACCCCGAGGGGGTGCCGGGGGTGGGGGAATGACGATGCACCCCGAGACCAGAGGGGGCCCGGGGTTAAGGAATGATGACCCCACCCCCGACCCGAGGGGGTGCCGGGGGTGGGGGAATGACGATGCACCCCGAGACCGGGGGGCCCGGGGTTAAGGAATGACGACCCCACCCCCGACCCCGAGGGGGTGCGGGGGTGGGGGAATGACGATGTACCCCGAGACCGGGCCCCAGGGTTAAGGGATGACGACCCCACCCCCCGACCCTGAGGGGTGCCGGGGGTGGGGAATGATGATGCACCCCGAGACCGGAGGGGCCCCGGGGTTAAGGAATGACGACCCACCCCCCGACCCTGAGGGGGTGCCGGGGGTGGGGAATGACGATGCACCCCCGGAGGGGGCCCCGGGGTTAAGGAATGACGACCCCCCCCCCGACCCGAGGGGGTGCCGGGGGGGGGGAATGACGATGCACCCCGAGACCGGAGGGGGCCCCGGGGTTAAGGAATGATGACCCCACCCCCCGACCCGAGGGGGTGCCGGGGGTGGGGGAATGACGATGCACCCCGAGACCGAGGGGGCCCCGGGTTAAGGAATGACGACCCCACCCCGACCCGAGGGGGTGCCGGGGTGGGGGAATGACGATGCACCCCAAGACCGGAGGGGCCCCGGGGTTAAGGAATGACGACCCCACCCCCCGACCCCGAGGGGGTGCCGGGGTGGGGGAATGACGATGTACCCCGAGAAGGGGCCCCGGGGTTAAGGGATGACGACCCCACCCCCCGACCCGAGGGGGTGCCGGGGGTGGGGAATGACGATGCACCCCGAGACCGGGGGCCCCGGGTTAAGGAATGGACCCCACCCCCGACCCTGAGGGGGTGCCGGGGGTGGGGGAATGACGATGCACCCCGAGACCGGAGGGGGCCCCGGGTTAAGGAATGACGACCCCACCCCCCGACCCGAGGGGGTGCCGGGGGTGGGGGGAATGACGATGGACCCCGTTATCCTCTGACGACTCTGGGATCAGTCATATCAGATGCCCCCTCCCCTGGGGTGAAGCGGGTCCCACGCTGAGGCTCAAGGGGCGTTCTCCACGTGGCTGATCCCCAGCCTTCTTTTATGCGGACGGTATGGGGATGCAAAGAGACGGCCTTCCGTATACCATGCCAGCCACGATCGGGTCGTGAAAGGGGCGTTCTCCACGTGGCTGATCTTGTCTTTTATGCGGACGGTACGGGGGATGCAAAGAGACGGCCTTCCGCATGCCAGCCACGATCGCCCTCGGCTCTTCGAAGTCCGCGCAAAAAGGCGCTTCTCATTACGGCGACGTCAGCGGGGTCCCATCACCGGCCGAAGGCGTGGTGCGCCACGCGCGGGGTGCTTCTCGAGGCGAGCCGGCGTATGGCAAAGAGCCGCGTGGCCGACGAGGCCTGGCGGGATGTTTTGAAAATCCCATAAGGCCAAAAGGGGGGGGGAACTGACGCCGCACCACCCCCATCATCATCTTCTTCTTCGCTTGTTCTCCCAGTGCTCCTGCAACCTGCGAGCTCGTGCCCAGCTTCTTTGCTCTCCCAGGTCAGCCTTTTTCGTCTTGCTCTCTTTATTCATGAGTTCACCTTCCTGGACCTCGGAGGACGGTTCTGAGGACCGTCCTCCCTCTGTGAGGCTTCAGACTCCTCCTTCTCCTTCTCCTCCAATCGAGTGGTCCTCTGATTCAGAGGACCACGTCCCTTTGGCCCGGCGACGGGCCACCGGTGGAGCCCCGTTGAGGGGCCGCCGGCCGGGGGTCGGGACCTCCGCGAGGGCAGAGGAATCCCCAGGGGGGGTGGCCTCCTCGATGACGCGGTCGGATCTGGAAAGGATCCGGGCCCGTTATCGGATCCCTCGGGAGATCGACTTATTCCTGCCGACCCCCGACGACCGGGTTATCTCTTCCCGACCCGGTCGCGTAGCCTTCTACGAGGTCTGCCTACAGGTAGGCCTCCGTCCCCCTTTCCATCCTTTTTTTCGTCACTCTCCTTGACTTCTACTCTTTGACCCCTTCCCAGCTAGTCCCGAACTCCTGTCGGGTAATTAGCGCTTTTGTTATTCTCTGCCATCGCTTAGGTATTACCCCTAGGGTCAGTTTATTTCGCAATTTCTACTCCCTTCGGGCCCAAAAGGGATGGTGGCTGTTTCAGCCCCGACCCAATAGGGTCCTGAAGCTCCTCCTGCCTTCGTCAATCAAGGGGTGGAAACCCCGTTTCTTTTTTGCCAACATTGACCAAGTCCGGCCCCGGTGGGGGGACCCCGACCTCCGGGGGAACACCGTGGCTGTCCAGCCTGGGGATCGGGAAGCAATGGGATTATTGCTGACCGTCGAGATTCCCCGGTACACCCTACTGCTAGCGGAGGACAACTTCGAGTTGGCGGGCCTCATCTCCCATCGGGGTAAGTCTTTTTCGCACTTAGCTAGAAATCCTGCTCTTCTTTCTTTCTTCCTTCTTTTCTCTCTCTTTTTTTTTTTTTTTTTTACTGTTCTGAAAACCTGACTTGCGTTATGCAGCGATGAAAGTCCCGAGGGCGAAGTTGATAAAGGCCGCCAAGAAAAGGGGCCGGGAAGGACCGTCCGGGGGGCAGCAAGCCCCGGCCCCAAAGCGCTCGGTGATCCGGGCCTCCCCTCCAGCACTGGCCTCCCCTCCCGGGGCTCCGCAACACGTCCCAGTCATCGCGGAGGTCGACCTTACGGCCGACACTCCACCGGAGGCGGGAGCTGCAGCGGAGCCACCGCCATAGAGTCAGTAGCGGGGGAGCCTGCGCCAACCGAAGGGCTCCCGTCCCCGAGAGAGCGACCCCATCTGGCGCTAGCAGGGACTGGGGTGAGGGACCATCCGGTCCCGCCAGCCCACCCCCCGAGGGGTCGGTTAGGGGCGACCCGCATACAGAGCCGGGGGATCTGAGGCGGCAGAGGGAGTGGGGGCGCACCCAGGTCGCCCCTAAACTCCCTGGGCGACGGCCACTGGGCCGAGCGGGTCCTGGGCCCGGTCCTGGATCTAGGATCATCGAAGGTCTTGGTCATCAGAAGACGGGCGAGTTCTTCCGGGAATCTTACGCCGCTGTGTTCAGGGTAAGCAACCTTCTTGCTTTTTACCCTTTATCGTTTATGTATACACATACCTTACTGACTTGGGGGCTTGTGCATGCAGATTGCGCACTCCCTAAGGCTGCCAGGGAGGTGATCCGCGGGGGAAAGAAACTTCTTCGGGAGGCGCAGGACCGCGCGGAAGCAGCAGAAAGGGCGCTGGAGAGGTCAAAGAGTCCTGCGCTAACGAGGTGAGAGCCGCCGAGAGCAGGGCGGAGATCGAGGCCAACCGCGCGCGCGCAGCGATCTCCCAGATGACAGAGTCCGAGGGCGCGGTCATGGCGAGGGATATTCATATCTCGGAGCTGACCTCGGCTCTTCGGGAGGCTGAGGAACGGGCGGGAGCGGCGTCGGAGGAGGCCAGAGTGGCGAGGGAAGAGGCCGAGTCGGTATGAGGAAGAGACAGGTCGCGCCAGAGAAGCTGAAAGAGCCGCGGCGGAGGCCCTTGCTGCGGAGAAAGCTCGAGCTGCCGGGCTCGTTGAGGAATACAGGTCGTCTGAGCGTTTCACAGACGACCTGGCCGAAGCTTCAGCCGCCGCGTTCCTCGACGGGTTCCAGTACGCCAAGGAGAGGGTGGCCCAGGATCTAAATTTCCCCGCGCACTGGAGGTCGAGCTAGAACAATCGTCGGACCGGCCCCTTCCGACGACGAGCCCGCACCGGCGGAGCCTTGAGTTTGCGCCCGTTATCTTGCTGTCTTTTCTTGCTTTTGTAAGCCCGACTATGTCGGAGTTTTGTAATCCTTCTTCGTTAATGAAAATACCCTTCTCAACGATTTTTGAACTGTTGTTGACTTTGTTGATTGATATGTGGCCCCATGACTCTATTCGTCCCGACGATTCTGGGGGACACCTTCCCACCTACGCCACTCCGCCTTAGTTACATGAACCCGCGAGTTAGAGCTAGGTAGGGTTGAATCTTGGGCGGGGGCACCGCTGGTCGGGGATTAGGCCGGTAGGCTCCCTCGGAGCTATAGGCGTAACGCCCGGTCAAGTATTGGACCTGGTGTTGGTCTGGCGCACAGCTTGATGCCCGCGGGACTTAGTTTTGGTTTGACCGGCAGGGTGTCGGGTCTTGACTGCGAAGAATCGTTGGTGCACCGCTCACCGGCGGTTAGCCGGGCTTTATGCCTGATTAGCGCAGGGCTTTGAGTGCCGACGGGGCACCGGGCTTTTGTTGTTGAGAGCCAGTGGCACACTGCTCTGCCAGTGGTACACTGGGCTTTGTGCCTGGCTAGTGCAGGGCTTTGAGTGCCGACGGGGCGCCGGGCTTTGTTGTTGAGAGCCAGTGGCACACTGCTCTGCCAGTGGTACACTGGGCTTTGTGCCTGGCTAGTGCAGGGCTTTGAGTGCCGACGGGGCGCCGGGCTTTCGTTGTTGAGAGCCAATGGCGCACTGCTCTGCCAGTGGTACACTGGGCTTTGTGCCTGGCTAGTGCAGGGCTTTGAGTGCCGACGGGGCGCCGGGCTTTTGTTGTTGAGAGCCAGTGGCACACTGCTCTGCCAGTGGTACACTGGGCTTTGTGCCTGGCTAGTGCAGGGCTTTGAGTGCCGATGGGGCGCCGGGCTTTGTTGTTGAGAGCCAGTGGCACACTGCTCTGCCAGTGGTACACTGGGCTTTGTGCCTGGCTAGTGCAGGGCTTTGAGTGCCGACGGGGCGCCGGGCTTTGTTGTTGAGAGCCAATGGCGCACTGCTCTGCCAGTGGTACACTGGGCTTTGTGCCTGGCTAGTGCAGGGCTTTGAGTGCCGACGGGGCGTCGGGCTTTCGTTGTTGAGAGCCAGTGGCGCACTGCTCTGCCAGTGGTACACTGGGCTTTGTGCCTGGCTAGTGCAGGGCTTTGAGTGCCGACGGGGTGCGGGCTTTGTTGTTGAGAGCCAGTGGCACACTGCTCTGCCAGTGGTACACTGGGCTTTGTGCCTGGCTAGTGCAGGGCTTTGAGTGCCGACGGGGCGCCGGGCTTTGTTGTTGAGAGCCAGTGGCACACTGCTCTGCCAGTGGTACACTGGGCTTTGTGCCTGGCTAGTGCAGGGCTTTGAGTGCCGACGGGGCGCCGGGCTTTGTTGTTGAGAGCCAGTGGCACACTGCTCTGCCAGTGGTACACTGGGCTTTGTGCCTGGCTAGTGCAGGGCTTTGAGTGCCGACGGGGCGCCGGGCTTTTGTTGTTGAGAGCCAGTGGTACACTGCTCTGCCAGTGGTACACTGGGCTTTGTGCCTGGCTAGTGCAGGGCTTTGAGTGCCGACGGGGCGCCGGGATTTCGTTGTTGAGAGCCAGTGGCACACTGCTCTGCCAGTGGTACACTGGGCTTTGTGCCTGGCTAGTGCAGGGCTTTGAGTGCCGACGGGGCGCCGGGCTTTTGTTGTTGAGAGCCAGTGGCACACTGCTCTGCCAGTGGTACACTGGGCTTTGTGCCTGGCTAGTGCAGGGCTTTGAGTGCCGACGGGGCGCCAGGCTTTCGTTGTTGAGAGCCAGTGGCACACTGCTCTGCCAATGGTACACTGGGCTTTGTGCCGGCTAGTGCAGGGCTTTGAGTGCCGACGGGGCGCCGGGCTTTCGTTGTTGAGAGCCAGTGGCACACTGCTCTGCCAGTGGTACACTGGGCTTTGTGCCTGGCTAGTGCAGGGCTTTGAGTGCCGACGGGGCGCCGGGCTTTCGTTGTTGAGAGCTAGTGGCACACTGCTCTGCCAGTGGTACACTGGGCTTTGTGCCTGACTAGTGCAGGGCTTTGAGTGCCGATGGGGCGCCGGGCTTTTGTAGGGATTCAGATAGCTAAAATTGAATCTTGTTAGTATTAAATAGGGGGTGGAAACCCCAGAACACAGGAAAGTTGCCTAATCATGAAAAAGAAATTCGTTACTGATAATACCGACGGAGGTTATCTGCATTCCACGTCCTAGGAGAGGCGTCCCGTCAAGTTCTTCAACTTTATAAGCCCCGTGGTGGAGCGTCTCGGTAATCCGGTAAGGCCCCTCCCAGTTAGGGGCCAGCTTGCCTTCCTCAGTTGGCTTTGAGACCTCCGCCCGTCTAAGGACTAGATCTCCCGGTAGGAACATCCGGGGGCGCACGCGTGCGCTCCGCCTCCTTTCCGTGCCGCCGCTTAGGAGAGACGCTGGCGTGGCGAGAGGGAGACCGGGGCCTTTTGGATGCTTCGCGGGATGTGGCTTGGCCGGGGATCGGCGGTGATGATCTGCAGGAACGGGCGACCTCCGGCGGGTGGAGTGCTGGCTAGGCTGCACCACCCCTGGGACGGACGGGTTCGGCTCCGGCTTTGCAAGGCCGCCTGCTGGTGCTGCAGACCTTGAACCATCGCAGTCAACGACTGGACCTGCGTGGCCAAGGCTGCGAGTCGATCCTCCTGGAGCCGCTGCGAAGCAGGCGCGGGGGCGTCCTTTGACGGAGCAGAAGGCCCTGCCCCCTGGAGATTCGGAGGCTCTGGATAGATGGATGTGAGAGCCGGGGGGGCTTCCGCGGGTGGACCAGCCCCGCAGTGCTGCCCCCCAGCGCGACCGGTTGAAACTCCCTTCATTCGAGTAGTCACCATGGCTTCAAAGTCTTGAAGGCAGGAGAAAGAAGAAGGCAGCTGGTTCGATGTCTTTCTTGCACTCCCCCTACCTGGCGCGCCAATCTGATGACGCCAAGTCACCTTCTTCAACGTCGGGGAAGACGGACGTCTCGCTCCTAGGAGTCCTGCAAGAAAAGTCCCCGGGGACCGGTGGCACCGGTGGGGACCCTCCGACGATCAAGTTAGTGGCTTGGGTTCAGACAAGGAACCGCTTCAGCGAAGAGGAGCTGAGGCGGTTAGGGTTTTTGCTGGGAGGAAGAAAGCTCAGAAAAACCAGAGTTCAGATCCCACTTACAGCGTGAGTACATGTCTTTTATACTTGTCCGAATACCATGACTCGCGGCCTTGGAAGATCTCTGTCGTACCGTTGCTGGTTGATATGACGGGGCTCCATTGCTAGAAATAGCGAGTCGTACGCCGTAGCGAGGCATGGCGATGCACAGGACATGCAACGCGCCAAACACCGTTATGAGGCATGGCCCTCCGTAACGGGGCACAATCACGGAAGTACTGAATGGTACGCTGCGGCAAGGCATGGTCACGCACAGGGGCATGCAATGCGCCAAACCTTGTTATGAGGCATGGCCCTCCGTAACGGGGCACAATCACGGAAGTACTGAATGGTACGCTGCGGCAAGGCATGGTTATGCGCCGAAAATCATGTGCAAGTACCGTGCAATCTGAAGGTGCCGTCTTCCTTGGCAGCTGGGTTGTATGTTGACCGCAGATGACCCCATGCTGAAGGGATATCGGAGATGACGCACCCCGGGACCGGTGGGGGCCCCGGGGTTAAGGAATGATGACCCACCCCCGACCCGAGGGGGTGCCGGGGGGGGGAACGACGATGCACCCCGAGACCGGAGGGGGCCCCGGGGTTAAGGAATGACGACCCACCCCCCGACCCCGAGGGGATGCCGGGGGTGGGGAATGACGATGCACCCCGAGACCGGAGGGGGCCCCGGGGTTAAGGAATGACGACCCCACCCCCCGACCCCGAGGGGGTGCCGGGGTGGGGGAATGACGATGCACCCCGAGACCGGAGGGGGCCCCGGGGTTAAGGAATGACGACCCAACCCCCCGACCCCGAGGGGGTGCCGGGGGTGGGGGAATGACGATGCACGCCGAGATCGGAGGGAGCCCGGGGTTAAGGAATGACGACCCCACCCCCCGACCCCGAGGGGTGCCGGGGGTGGGGGAATGACGATGCACCCCGAGACCGGAGGGGGCCCCGGGGTTAAGGAATGACGACCCCACCCCCGACCCCGAGGGGATGCCAGGGGTGGGGGAATGACGATGTACCCCGAGACCGTAGGGGGCCCCGGGGTTAAGGGATGACGCCACCACCCCCCGACCCTGAGGGGGTGCCGGGGGTGGGGGAATGACGATGCACCCCGAGACCGGAGGGGGCCCCGGGGTTAAGGAATGATGACCCTACCCCCCGACCCTGAGGGGGTGCCGGGGGTGGGGGAATGACGATGCACCCCGAGATCGAAAAGGGCTCCGGGGTTAAGGAATGACGACCCCATCCCCCGACCCTGAGGGGGTGCCGGGGGTGAGGGAATGACGATGCACCCCGAGACCGGAGGGGGCCCCGGGGTTAAGAAATGACGACCCCACCCTCCGACCCCGAGGAGGTGCCGGGGGTGGGGGAATGACGATGCACCCCGAGACCGGAGGGGACCCCGGGGTTAAGGAATGACGACCCCACCCTCCGACCCTGAGGAAGTGCCGGGGGTGGGGGAATGACGATGCATCCCGAGACCGAAAGGGGTCCCGGGGTTAAGGAATGACGACCCCACCCCCCGACCCCGAGAGGGTGCCGGGGGTGGGAGGAATGACGATGGACCCCGTTATCCTCTGACGACTCTGGGATCAGCCATATCAAGATGAACATAGATTTCAAAGTTGGCACACATACATAGGATTGGATGATATGATCGGAGATTTGACCGGTTCCTTCTGCCCAACCTTTTGATCTCTTCTCGGCTACGAATGGTCACCTTGTTGGGTCAATAGAGAATTTCAAAGCAAAAGACAAGAAAAAGATCTGGTCATATACCTATGCAGCAATTAACCTTATCTGATTCACAAGCAGCATACATTGCTGATAATTACAACATACCCTTGAATGAGTGAGAGTATTATTGTCAATAAATTGCATCTCAAGATACAGATATTCCATTTGAGATTAATGCCAAGAGGCCAGTACCCGTAGCAAACTTACTCCAGTATTAAGTTGATTTGTACCCTTCAATAAGTTCAAATTTTCCATCAACTGTAAACCATGAGACCATGTTCCCTTCACATTGAAACCCAGGAAGTCTGATCATTGAGCCCCATGCTAATTAAGACTCTGCATGAGTGCAAGGTACATAGTTACAGTGGGAGTTGAGCTGATGTGTCTAGGTAATCTTTCTGATTCATTGACAAAATACACAAACTATGTGGGAGAAAAAAGTAGATGCCAATAAATATGAGAACACCAAGATCCGCCTCTTCACCGATTGCTGGCTGAGGAGGATTTCTCCAATATATCTGACTTGCACACCACATACAGTACAGTGTTGCTATTGCCAGGATAAGTCTCAATGACTGATTTGATTTAGTGATGACTGATTTTTCCTGTTTCGCTCTGCAAAAAAAAAAGGGGGGGGAAGTTAATTATGGTGCCCCTCAGATGGGGCTGTTCAATACAATGCATTCTCAAGAAACAAGCATAGCAGTGTATGCTAAGGATATGAGTGACTGGGAACCACTTTAAAAAAAGCACTAAATCCACACGAAAGGCCCTGAATCTTACCCACTATATATATATATATATATATATCACTCACTCCTTTCCCCCTTACCCGAATGGATCCTGGAAGGACCTCAAGAGAGGAGCTTTGTGTGCATGCGGTGTGTACCCCCAAGAGCCAGGCGGTTGAATGTGGAAAGAAAAAAGATTGCTTTGAATGTGGAAAGACAAGAAAGCACCTCTTTTGATGAGATGTTCATCTCAATGCTAACTGGTAGTACCCCCTGGGCCAGGCGGTTGAATGTGGAAAGAAAAAAGATTGCTTTGAATGTGGAAAGACAAGAAAGCACCTCTTTTGATGAGATGTTCATCTCAATGCTAACTGGTAGTACCCCCTGGGCCAGGCAGTTGAATGTGGAAAGACAAAATATAGCTTTGATTGCATTAATGTTGTGGTCAAACTGATCAAAACAAAGACTGTGCCTAAAGTATGTAATTGTGATGAACATCTCATCAAAAGAATACACAGAGGTGCTTTCTTGCTTCAAAATTTATGTTATGCTGACAACAAACAGTGTCTAGAAATACCAAGTCAAATGTAACCCATACTTAATTTAAACTATCAAATCATATAAAATTTACATAACAATGAATTTGGAGGATGTGTAGTCACCAGTTCTCTCAATTATCAACACTAAAGTTTATTTTACAGATACAGATACAACTTAACCAAAATGAAGTTGAAGCAGATGTTTCAACAGTTCCAATTCCTCAAAACTGACAATTTCATTCTCATGCAGTTTGTTCCACATTTCTTTAGTACATTTTTGTTGTATAATATCAAATTTCACATATATTTGGATTTTGTTTAGACCTGTTTCTGTAAGACAAGTCTCAAATAGCTTTATTTTATCTCAGTTTGCGGAATATGTCAGTTATTTCAAAGCAAATATGATTTATATACAGGTAACAAACTGCACTATAGATCATCAGCCATTATTGACCTGATAGGGATCGATATTTTTGGCTTACATTGGTCTTTCTTATTTAATTCAAATGATACATCTACCGGTGACTTAGATATTTTACTTCATTTCTTGTAATGTTATGATTCTCATACAAAATCAGGTTCCTACTCTAAATAACATTCTTGATAAATTTCTATTAATAACTAAGATTCTAATTCTTTCTTTGGAGATCACTTCTCCAACAAGTTTAACCATCAAAGGCAGAGTGGCAAGGCAGAGTGGCAACATCTTCTTTATCTTCATTTGTTTCTTTCCCTCTCATCATTTAACGTAACCTTTACTCAGGTCTTAATATGGCATCCTTTCCTGCCTTTACCCACATTCAACCTTTTTTAATTTCATTTCAAATACAACAACAACAACAAAGCCTCAATCTCAAACCAGTTGAGATCGGATCCATGAATCCCTTTTCTCCATTAAGTTTGGCTTTGAGTCATATTTTTTGTAAAATGCAAAGATTTTAAATCCTTCTTTATCACTTCCTTCCATAAAATTTTTAATCAGCCTCTACTTTTTTTTCTTTTATATGTATCAAATTACTCCTTTGTATAGATGCATCTTTAAGTCTACATTGCATATGTCTAAACCATTAGTCATCCTCTCTTCAATTTATTCCCGATTAATGCTATTTTCATTTTTTACAAATGACTTCATTTTTTATTCTATTTCTTCTTGTATTACCATACATCCATCTCAGCATTCTCATTTTAGTCATATTTATCTTATGTTCATGCAATTTTCTATCTATTCAACATTCCATGCCATAAAGTATAATCGATGTTATGTTTGTTTATACAAATTTTTCTTAAATTTGATAGACACTCTATAATCACATAATATTATAATTGTACTTTTCAATTTTATCCAACCTGCTTAATTCTATGGACAACATCATCTCCAATCTCTCCTTATAGATAATCGATCCTAAATATCGAAAATAACCACTTTTACAATTTCATGATCCTCAATTTTTATTCTACATTTTCTTTGTTTCTAATTGTACTAAAGTTATATTCTATATTTGTTGTTTTTGTTTTACTCAACCTAAAACTTTTAGATTTTAATACATTTCTCTATAATTCTAACTTACAATATCCCAGCCTTAGTTTCATTCGCTAGCACTACATCATCTGCAAATAAGATGCACTATCGAATATCATCCTCAAAATATCTAGTAAAGTCATCCATAACTAAAGCAAAAAAATTAAGAACTAAGAGCAGATCTCTGATGTAAACCTACTGTAATAGAAAATTCACTAATATTATCGCTAATAATTCTTATGCTACTAAGTGCTTTATCATGCATATCTTTTGTTATATTAATATATCTGATGGGTACTTCTTTCTTTTCTAACACCCATCATAAAATTTTTAGGAGACTCTATTGTATGCTTTCTCTAAATTAAAAATCATATGAAGATCTTATATCTTTTCTCTATACCTCTCCATCAAGCTCCTAAGAAGAAAAATAACTTTTATAGTTGATCTTTTTGGCATAAAAATAAAATAATTTTCTGATATTTTTATAGTGACCTATGCTCAATTATCCTCTTCCAAACTTTATAGTACAATTCATAAGCTTGATACTATGATATTTAGAGCAATTTTAAACATCTTTTTATTCTTATAAATTGGTATTGTAGTGTTCATCCTCTATTCATTAAGCATCTTCTTATTTTTTAAAATCTTATTAAATTAATTTGCCATCATGTTACCCCAACATCACCTAAACATTTTCAAATCTTGATAAGAATCTCGTTAGGTGCAGCAGCTCTTCTTATTTCATCTTTTTCATAGCCTATTTTATCTTAAATATCATAATTCTATGAATATGCATCATAACTCAATCCTTAATGAAACTAGTAAGGCATTCTAAATTATCTACATGATTTTTATTTAATAATTTATTAAAATAGCTTTTTCATCTTTCCTTGATATCATGCATTAACCAAAAATTTTTATCGTTATTTTGATGCATTTAACCTGAATTATATTTCTAATTTTTGTTTCTTAATCTTGTATTTTCATATATATCTTTTTCTTCATCTTTAGTTTTTAAATTACAATATAATTCTCCAAATGCCTTACATCAAGCCTTTTGTACTATCTTTTTAATTTTTTTTCTTAATCATCTCAAGTTTTCATATGCTTCTATATTGTTATATTTAAGTTGTTTTCTATAATACTCTCTTTTAGCCTTAGCCATCAATTAAATTTTCTCATTCCACTACTAAGTTTCTTTATCATATAACTCTTTTTCTTTTGATTCTCCTAATACCTCTGTAGCTACTCTTCTAATACTATTAGCTATCTCTTCCCATATGGTATTGATTTTTTTATTCATACGCTATTTTTCTTTCTTCGTCATTTTATCCTTAAAAGTTATTAGTTTCTCTCCGTTCAAATTTTACAATCTAATCCTTGGATTCTGATACTTTTTAGTTTTTCCTCTATTTTTGAATACATGCCTCTACAACCATCACGTTGAGATCATGATCTTTAATTTTCTTGCATGTATATTGTTTTAAAAATTTGAACCCTCAAGTCACAACAACAATAAATTCAAGGTTAACTTTAGAAACAAAACAGCCTAAAGGATGATGTATGTTCTTGCATATTCTTTAAGGTTGGTTAGATAGCCTTCAAAGCCTAGGGCATATATAAGGAAGAAAATCACATTTTTAAAATGGAGATTGGCAAAAAGTCATGATCTGAATTGTGCGGATTTTATGTTCCTTCACAGGAAACAATATTAACATTGGACATAAATCCCTTGTATATCTATCTGCAATGGCATGCTAAGGTATATCTATCTGCAATGACATGCTAAGGTTTGTATAGTCAGATTGCTCTCTCTCTCTCTCTCTCTCTCTCTCTCTCTCTCTCTCTCTCTGTGATTAATTAATCGCAGAAGACACAGAAGCAGAATCAGTTAGTTCCTCTGCCCTTCCTTTTCCTTCTTTGTTCCCCAATATTCTGGCTAATAATCTTCTTCTTTTACACTTCTGCTGGATCTTTAAACTCTCTCTCTAGTGTACATATTTTGATACAATGATCTACTAAATCTGATACATTCAATGTAATCTTGCCTCCCTTACCCTCCATAAAGTGCATAATTTAACTTTTTGAGAGATCCATACTTCTTGTAGAGCAACTTCACCCATCAAGAGCACAATGCAAAATTCCTAATCTCCACTTCATAAGCACAACTTATCACCTATCAAAGCATGCTTAAAAATACCAAGAAGGGACTTCTTAGATATGACAAGAAAAATTCACAGACAATTTCAAATTGTAGGGTATAAAATGCATTCTTCGTTCTCATTTCAGCTGCATGACTGAAGGTTTCTATACCAGCATGCCTGCGCATTTTCAGTAAATGAGAATAGCAAATAGAATGCTTTTCAAAAGTGGTGAGTCTCCTCAGGACTTGGTGCTGTATGAATATAAGATATGTTCATTTTAGTCTTCCCATGGCCTAAAGACAGGATAGCTAACTTTAGAATTAGGATATATCATCTATGTCTTATGGTTGTTATAATAATCTGATCAAGTTCCTCAAGTTCAATTCTACTCTAGCATGTCATAAATAATTATACTCCATGACAGTAAAGATGATCCTTTTGCTGTGCACAACTTGGTTCCAACCAATCTCCAATTAGGCAGTTTCTTGTAATATTGGTTGATTCAATATAGGTCTAACATGAAGTTTTACAAAATTTCTTGTCCACTTCAGATTAAACTGAAGTTCAACCTAGAAACATTCTGGGTAGGCTTCTTATGGAACAAAGAGGTGTACTTCAGTGATTGCATGTGTATATACATATACGCATACACAAATTCCTGCATACTTTTTTATTTTCAATTTTTCATAATTACTTTAGTCAATTCTCCAAGAATATTGTGACTAACAACCATCATGCATTTGAAGTCCTCCATGTTTTGTATTTTAAACCATGATGCAATTCAATGTTGACCAGAAACAAATATCAAAATCTATATATGCTCAGGAACAAGGGCAAGCGCATTCTCAACTAGACAAAGCAAACATAGGAATTATCGAACAACAAAAGTTTAAATAAGTTTTGACATGATGCATACAAAATGCCTTTCTTCAGATTTATTTGTTACATTGACCCGTTTAAAAAGCATCAATTACTTATATCAGTGTTGGGTGCCAAAACTATATTCGTTGAGTGTTCTACATGTACAATAACCGTAACCATCAAGTCTTGACTCTTGTCCCACTATATGAGACTGCTTTATAAAACCTCATTTACCAATAGTTCCTATTAAGGGATATGTTCAGTGCTATTTCAAATTTCCCAGCTAGATGAGTGATCCCGAATTTAATGAGAAAATTCCTAGCAAAGTTTGATTTATCTGAACAGAGAGAATAAATTAAGGGTGATCAGCTGATTATTATATAATCAGTTATACAATCAGTTATGCTAACCTGCCAATGCAGCCATTCATTTATGATGCAATTCCTAAAGTGTACAGAAGATAAGTCTTTAATGTCACCTGTTGATATAAATAAAGCCACCAATTAGACAAGTGCATAAAATTCCAATAACAACAACAGCTTCCGGATTGACAGGAGCTCTGCCTTTCCACCATCCTGTGCTCAGTACCCAAGAATTCATTGAAGAATGGCCATTTTCCTGCGAAACCAATTAGCGAAATGGTAAAGTAGTCAAAGCATAGAAGATTTTGCACTCTACATGGTAATGAACAATAGCAAAAGGGAAAGGCTAACCACTTCTACAAGAGGACAGGGCTAGTTCAGATCCAAAAGGGGTTCACGGAGTTAGCCTTTAATTTTGTCTGGAATATAATATATTCGTATCCTCACATTTTTTTAAAATATTACTTTGTCATCTATTAGATTCTCACATTTATTTCAAAAAAAAAAATGCTTTAAAAAAAGCTCCATCTTAAATGACCTTCTAATTGTAAATAAAACATAGAACCAGATACACGAACATTTTGAGAGATAACATCATTCTTAATTAAAAACATTTATTTAGTACTTCTTTTGAAGTTCAATAAAAAATCTAATTAAATTGCGCTAAGCAAGGCTAAATAAGGAACACAACTGAAACCTATGCATTAATTAAAGCATCCTCAAGCAATAAAAAAACAGCTACATAATATTCAAGAGAAGGAGAACCGTTACCTCAAACAAGTGATCTAAGAAAAAATGCGACAATGAACCTGCCGACAACAAGAAGAAGCATTGCCTCCGGCTCAGAGGGACCTAAATTCATTCAAAAGATATCGACTCATTATGGGAGACAATTCATGAGTCATAATTAAAAAATAAACAAAGAAAACCAAGTCGTGAATCCAGCTGAAACGACTTGTGTTGGCTTCTGAGGCACCGCACATTTACTTGATCTTATCTAAAAAATCACAACTTTCGACACCTCTATACCCAATCTGGGCCAAGTAATCATAAACTTGTTCCACATTAGACACGTCATCCGAGTGAGGGATCGAACGAAAAACAAGCTTCAGACCAAACAACTCAACCCACTCACCCCTGAGACGGTATCGAGGAGGCCCCGGCGGAGGAGGACCTCGGAAAGCCAGGCGTAGAAGAAAGAGAGAGGGAGGCCGAGGACGAGGATGTAGTAGAAGGGATCATGGATAACGTCCATGGCGAAGGAGCCGAAGGAGCGGCCAAAGCCGAGGACGGAAGAGGTGAGCCACTCGGCGAAGGCGCCGAGGTCGGGGCCGAGGAAGGCGTTGGTGGCGTAGAAGAGGCAGTGCTGCGGGCTGAATCGGCCGCGGGTGAGGCGCATCAGCCCCACCCCGGCCCCCAGCGCGTACATCGTGTGCGGCCCCGGACCCGGCATCGCATTTGCCGCCGCCGCCGCCGTACACCGGGACAAGCGCCGCGGTTTCCTTTCTTCCCACCGAGCGAGATCGGTGGTATCGGGATGCAGTCTACAATTGTCCCCGCGTGAGCGAAGGGTATTTGACGTGGACGGGCCAGCTGGTCATTTCACTTGCTATCGGTGCAACTGGAATTTTAATTTTCTCAAAAAATAAAAGCGTAGATATTTACGGTGGCCACTGGCCAATGGCCTTCTTAGTGGTGCCAATATTTCAATATCCAGATCATCCCTTCGCGCAAACGCCCTGCCCCCTCGTTTGATTAAAGGAAAATAGAAAAAAAAAAAAATTCTCTCCTTAATTGGAAGGTCTGCAACGCTTAGATATATTCTCGATCTAAAGCTGCTCCATACTTAAAAAAATAAATATTTAATATTTAATATATTATATATAAAGCAACTTTATATAATTATTTAAGATAAAAGGGTTAATTTCTATTAACTCATGCTTATATCTTGGTTTCTATAAAAACAATAATAAGAGTTGTATAAGCCTTAATGCAAAATATAAATTAATGAATCAAGCAAATCAAAATTTATATTTTTTTATAAAATAAATATATTTTTAATTAAAAATAAAAAAATTAATTTATAACTTTATATATTATTGATATATTAATATTTATAAATTTTAAAATATTTTTAACTAGTACATAAAACTTTTTATGCAATATCTTTTATATTATCATATTAAACATTTTTATATCACCTTATTTATATCATCAAAATTTTATGTGATCAATAATTTATGTTATCATTAATTTATATTCCACGATAAAAACTATGGTCATATATACTGCTATGATAAGACCATAGTATCATAATTAATCCTCTGGATGAGGGCCCAGCACCAATAGGATGTATCTTCACATATCTATACTATAGAGGTGGGTCCCGATACCAGAATGTGATATCAAAGTCATTGCATAGTTGACCAAGAGCTACATATTTTTAAATATATTTTATTATCAATAATTCTATATTTATTAATGTATACTTATTCATATCATAAAATTCTTATAATAACAATATTTTTTTCAATATTTGTAATAAATGGCTATGCAAAAATAACATCTAAATTAATAATAAACATGCTAAGAAGAATTTAAACCTTTAATAACTTTTTAAAAATAATTATAAATTTTTATTATTTTAAAATAATTGATTAATGAAGAGGTATTGTCACCTGATAATATTGTCAGTGATAAATTTTATAAAACAAAAAAATTATTGCATGGGCTTGATTTACCTATTGAGAAGATTGATTGAAGAATAATTGCATGCTTTATTGGGGTGTAGATGTAGATTTAATATTTTATAAATTTTGTGATGAACCTCGGTTCATGGAAATGAGAAGTTCAAATAGGACAAGGCATGTAACTTTCAAAAAAAATGCATTACTTTTCACTGATACCATGGTTTTCAAGATTGAATCAATCAGAAGTTACAGCTGCAAATATAAGATGTCATGCAAAACATGAAGAAGAAGAGGGCGTTCTGCACCATCCATCAGAATCTATAGCGTGGAAACATTTTAATGATATGCATCCTAATTTTTTATTTAAAAAAATGTGAAACTTGCTCTATGCGCGGATGGATTTCAACCTTTTGGACAATATGGACAGTAATACTCTTACAGCCAGTAATTGTAACTGTGCTTAATTTACCCTCCTGGCTATGCATGAAAGACTCTTCCATGTTTTTGATAATGTTAGTACCTGAGCCATCAAATCTTAAAGACAAGATAGATGTCTTCTTACAACCCCTAATTTTAGAGCTGAAATTATTGTGGGCAGAAGGGGTTATGACCTATGATATTTCAATGAAGCAAAATTTCATTATGAAAGTAGCCCTAATGTGGACAATTAGTAATTTTTCAGCATATGTCATGCATTCCAGGTGAAGCACTACTAGCCGTTTAGCTTACCCTTATTGCATGAAGAACTCATATACTTTCATGTTGTCCAGAAGTTATAAGCAATCATGGTTTGATAATCACATAAAGTTTTTGCCGTCTAGGCACCCATATAGAAATAAGAGGACAACATTTCTTAAGAAAACAGTGATTAAAAAAGTTGCACCACCTATTATGAGCAGGAAAGAAATATTAGAGTATATTGTGCTGTTGGTGTTGATGAATGTTTGGGAAGATGAGGCATATACAGTAAATGGTCGGATATGTAAAGAGCATGGCTGGAAGAAAAGAAGTATTTTTTTGGGAGTTTCCATACTTGAGTACAAATCTCATTAGACATAACATTAATGTGATGCATATTGAAAAGAATATCTTTGAGAACATATTTAATACGGTGATGAATGTACCAAGGAAAACAAAAGAAACGGTTAAATCAAGAGAGAAACTTAATTAGTACTATCGCGTCTTGAACTTGCAAGATCAGTTGTTGATGGTAAATATCTTAAGACTTGCTACATGCTTGATAGGAATTCAAAAGTAGTTCTGTGTGATCGGCTCAAAGGATTAAAATTTTCTGATGGATATGCTTCAAATATGGGTAGGTGCATGGATATGCATAAATTAAGGGTTTTTGGCATTAAAAGCTTTGACTATCATATTTTTATGCAGCAGTAGCATTTCGTGAATTACTGCTTGCCAATGTGTGGAAAGCATTAACAGATATCAGTATATTTTTTAAAGAGCTAACAGCTAAAGTTATTAAAACTAATTACATGACAAAACTTGAAGAAGAAATTTTAGTTATTTTATACAAATTGGAACAAAATTTTCCTCCAATATTTTTTAATTGCATGAAATACCTACCTGTTCACTTGGCATACGAAGGTAGAATTGCTGGACCCGTTTAATATCGTTAGATGTACCCATTTGAGAGGTAACTAACTTCATATGCCTCTTTTAATTTATTTTGTTGACAATATGATTTTATTTTTAAACCTAAACTTTTAAGTATCTAAAGAAATTTTAAAAAAAATGTTCGAAATAAGGCAAAAGCTGAAGGATCAATATGGAATACATATTTGGTAGAGGAGTTATTGAATTTTATTTCGCACTACTTTGATGAACATGTCCAAACAAAGAATCAAAAAATGCCACAAATTTAGATAGTTATAAACAACCATTTGAAGTAGATGATGGAAGCATCTCCATTTTCAAGACGGTTGATAGATCATTTGGCCCAGAAAATAGGAGATATCCATTGAGTGAAGAGTTTAAAGCTGCTCATAATTACATTTCATTGAACTGCTCTCTAAAGTGAATCCATTCATAAAGTAAAATATTATTTCTTCCACTTACTTTGATGGTTAATTTATTTCTTTATATTATTTCTATCTAAGTTGATATAAACTGTGATTTATAAAGGATGTTTTTTTATATGTGGAGATAATGAAATTGGTTTAAAACTTTATATGAAGTTGGCATATTGGTTCAACGATCATGTAAGTATTAAATTTACACATTGATTGTAGGTTAACTACTATATATCGTATATATACTTATTACGTTATACTGATTTTTCAGACTAATATTGCTTCGTTGAATGTTGATAATATTTTCATTAAATCCTTAGCACAATGGTAGTTGTCTAGAGTGAATACATATATTGGATATTTTGTGAATGGGTACAAGTTTTAGGTTAATTCAACTCCAAATATGGGGACTAAAGTGCATCAAGATTATAATCTTATTGAAGTAAACCATAGAAGAAGATTGAACAAATATGAATCATCACTACAAGAAAAATGGCTTATTATGACTAATTAATTCATCACAATAAGTACAAAAGTCATCGTAATAAGTTATTATGATGATAAAAAATTCATCGTAATACGTTCCAAAATCATCGTAATAAGTTGTTGTCGTAATAATTTATTACAACGTAACTAATTTCGTCATAATAAATGACCTATTACGACAAATATATTATCATTATAATTTTTTAAAATAATATTTTTAATAAAAATCTATTACGATGAATTGTTTTTGCCGTAATATGTAGCTATTATAATCAGATTTTACCATTATAAATAGAGATATTACGGTGAAATCTTTTTTCATCGTAATATCTTGAATTAAAATAATTATTTTTTAAATAAAAACTCTATCTATAACGATGAAATCAGATTTTGTCGTTATGAATAGAGATATTACGGTGAAATCTATTTTTGTCGTAATATCTTGAATTAAAATAATTATTTTTTTAAATAAAAACTTTATCTATAACGGCGAAATCTATTTTTGCCATAATATCTTGAATTAAAATGATTATTTTTTTAAATAAAAACTCTATCTATAACGATGAAATCAAATTTTGCTGTTATAAATAGAGATATTACGGTGAAATCTATTTTCGTTGTAATATCTTGAATTAAAATAATTATTTTTTTAAATAAAAACTCTATTTATAATGGAAAATCAGATTTTACCGTTATAAATAGAGATATTATGGTGAAATCTATTTTCGTCATAATATTTTGAATTAAAATAATTATTTTTTTAAATAAAAACTCTATCTATAATGGTGAAATCAGATTTCACCGTTATAAATAGAGGTATTATGGCGAAATCTATTTTCGCCATAATATCTTGAATTAAAATAATTATTTTTTTAAATAAAAACTCTATCTATAATGGTGAAATCAGATTTCACCGTTATAAATAGAGGTATTACGGTGAAATCTATTTTCGCCATAATATCTTGAATTAAAATAATTATTTTTTAAAATAAAAACTCTATCTATAACGGCAAAATCAGATTTCGCTGTTATAAATAGAGATATTACGGCGAAATCTATCTTCACCGTAACAAATAGTTATTACGACGAATTTAATTTTGATTTCGTCGTAATAAGTGAAACTATAGCGACGAAAATAATTCACCATAATAATTTTGCCACAAATAGTCCACTTTCTCGTAGTGCATTTATTCTAGCATCTCAAGCTTAACAAGTGTATTACTAAACATATCCAAGCCTTCAAAATAATAAACGAGATTGATGGGATGTTAGGTAAATAAAGCCACGGCCGACCATTTATATGCTTAGAAGCTCATCAATGGAGACAATTGAATCCTTAGCTTTTTAAGAAAATGTAACAGCAATACATGCAATTCAAGATGATTAGCTTGATCTGGATTCAATTCATAATGATTCAACCGATGCTTTACTTGAAATTGAGGATGTCAATGAGGTCTCAAATAATGAAGAAGATAATTATTAATCATCCGAGTCAGAATTAGATGAAAAATCTAACTTGAGAATATAAATGATAGTGACTAAGTATTTATTCATGTGATTATATTTACAAATACTGTTTACTATTCTATGCTTTTTTATTATTATTCAAGATGATTCATTACAATTCTTTTATATGTAAGCACTATGAGGGATCATGGTCGATCCATAGTTAGGAGGCGTTCAGCTAGCATGGGTAATGATGACTCTCCTTCTGATGCAGCACATGAGAGCTCCTTCGGACAGGAGCAATATATGCATGAGTCGTCTGCTAATGAGATTCCAGGATCATCTGCCGAACCATCGTCAGGTGAGAGTACTTTCTCCGCAGGAGGAAGAGGATTCTATTGGTTGATGGCTAGTAAGTATATTTTTATTTTTATATTAATTTCTTTATATAATTATTATGTTATTAAATTTTATTTATGTTTTACTATATTTGAATAGATTTGTAGAGAGACATGTTGTCTCGCGATGCATCGCAAATATATTTAAGAGGCGTGCAGACCCGAAGGGCTACTGTTGGGATCATGTCAGTCAAGAAGTGAGGGAGTCTTATTAGACAGAGTTTTAGGTACATAATTTATATTTATGTAGATGCAATTTAAAACTTATGCATTTAATATATTATCTAGCTACGTTTATTATTATAAATACATCTGGATTATTTTGATTTATGTTTCAGTTTAATATATAATTACATGTACAAGGTTAGTATACACTATTTGCATAGTGCTTAATTACATTTATAATGTCATTTTATGAACAATTATATGTACAATGTATTTATTATGTTGATTTATCTTTATAATATGCATATTCACTATTATTTGTTTGCAGGAAGAATTTGAGTGGGATTCAGCCCTAACTCCTCTTACTAAAAGGGCTTAGAATTCACTTGCTGGCAATCGATACTCTGATAATTTATGTCACTAGCGGAGAGCATCAAAACACCCAATTCATATTTCTGATTCAATATGGGATGGCTGGCAGCAGAAGTGGACGGATCCTGAGTGGCGTAAGAAGTCGGCCACAGCTAGCTCGAACCGCCGATCCATTTTGGCACTGGTCTTTCTTGCCACACAATGGATTCCATTTCGATTGAGAAGCATCGGCGTCGTTTAGTAAGTATATAAATTTATTTATTTTGCATACGTATTAATGATAAAAATTTTCAAATGAGCATAACTACAAATTTGAAACGTTATTTTTCAAATGCTAAAGGAAGGCATTGATCCAGGGTTCTGGTAGCTGTTCAAGGTGACCCATATAAGAAAAGATGGTTCTTGGGTCAATACTTGATCCCATCATATTGGAGTGAGTAAATCATTGAAAAGAGTATGTGTTAATTATAAATATATTTGCTCTAATATGAGTTACATAATATTTTATATGTATGCCTTGCAGGCTTCTGTGAATGAACTAATGTTTTAGATCACACAACCATTAGAGGAAGGAGCGTCTATAGCTGACCTTTCACCGCACGAGAGTTGCCGCATCTTTCTAGAGGTTGTTGGTGCTTAGCCGAATGATCATAGAGTCTACGGTTTGAGTGTCAAAGCTTCTGCATTCTTTGGCCTCCTCTTCTTTTCAGTCAGGGTGACATCGATGAGTACGAGAACATTAAGCATTCTATCACGGAACGTGTTAGATCTGAGATGATGACAAAAATCGCGAACATCTAGTGGGAACAATGAGAGGAGCGCGTTCGTTACGAACAACAGTTATAGGAGATACGGCAGTTGATTATAAGAGTGTTGCAGTCTACACAGTTCTCTAGTCCACCTCCAGCTCCAATGACGATCCCTCCAGTTAATCGAGTATTGATATTTCTAGATTTCTTTGTATTTTATGAGTACTATATTTATGTGCTATTGTTTGGTATTTATGTGATACTATTTTATATTATGAATATTTGTATTATATAGATTTTATTTTTATTTTCAAAGAAAGATTTTATTTATGAATGTGTTTTTAATTATAATTTCATATTATGTAAGCAGATAAGCATATGTGATAAATAATAATTAAATAAATATTAATTTTAAAATAAATAAATAGAAATTAGTGATGCTATTTTAGCATTGCTAATTAGCGATGCTCGGACAGTGATGCCATCTGGCGTAGCTAATTAGCGATGAACAACAATGGCATTGCTAATTTTGTTAGTAACCAACATGTTTGCGATCTATTTTTACGCGTCACTAATTTGTTTAGCGATATATTTTTCTCATTAGCGATGCCAAAATGGCGTCGCTAATTTTCAAAAATCTTGTAGTGCTATGCTGTATCTGCTGCTCCTACTGTTGGGATTGTTTCCAACACAGATTATTTTGAGAAGAGAAATCAAAGTAGAAGAAGGTTTTCTCTCAAGAGGAAAAATAGATCTATTTCGTTTCATTAAGCACATCACCATATAAATATTGTTTCTTGTTTCTATGGATAAACATAATGCCTCTTATGATCTTATCCATCTAAGGCTACCCCACTAAAGCATAAAAAGATAGGCTCATTATTTAAAACCCAACTCAGACTAAAAATAAAAAATAAAATAAAATACTAAAAAACTAACAACCATTATATTTTAACACTTCCGTTTAATGGTTGTTCTTGGATACCCATGAGATCTCTAAAGCGAATGAATTTTTTCTTGGGTAGTGCCTTGGCGAAGATGTCTGCAATTTGGTCTTCAGTCTTCACATACTTGACTTCAATTTCTTTTTTTTTCAACCACATCTCTAACGAAATGGTACTTAATTTTGATATGCTTGGTGCGGCTGTGATATATAGGATTCTTTGTCATAGAAATAGTAGATTTATTGTCACATAGCAGAGTAGTAGCTTCTTCTTGCTTTTTACCCATATCTTCAAGTATTCTTCTCAACCAAATTATTTGTTGTGCTACCAAAGTTGTAGAAACTTATTCAACTTCAGAAGAAGATAATGCCACTGTATCTTGATTCTTGGATGCCCAAGATATGATACATGATCCATAAAAGAATACATATCCTGATGTGCTTTTATGTCATCAATACTTCTAGCCCAATCACTATTACAAAATCCAAATAATTTTACCATATCATTCTTGTTTCTTTCATACATGATCCCATAATCTTTAGTACCTTTGATGTATCTCAAGACTCTTTTTGCTTGTCTAAAGTGAATATTACTTGGCTTTTGCATAAATCTGAAAAGTAAACTTGATGCAAACATAATATCTGGCCTTGTAATTATTAGATATAATAAGCTTTCAATAATGCTTCTGTATAATTGTGCATTTGCTTCACCACTTTAATCTTCTTTCATTAACTTATCATTTACCACAAAAGGTGTTTCCACACTATTGCAATTTTTCATGTTAAATTTCTTGAGAATGCCTTCTACATACTTCTTTTGACTAATAAATATACCATCTTTTCTTTGACTGATTTCAATTCCAAAAAAATAATGAAGCAAACCCATATCATTCATTTCATGTCTTCTCATCATATCACTTTTGAAAGTCAAGATCATATTCTCATTGTTACCAGTAATAATTAAATCATCAACATAAAGAGAGACAATGAGAATATCATTACCTTGCTTCTTCACATAAAGTGTTGGTTCACTTGGACTTTTTAGAAAACCTTTTTCATTGAAGTAAGTGTCAATTTGAGAATACCATGCTCTAGGTGCTTGCTTCAGCCTATATAATACTTTCTTCAACTTGTATACCTTATTTTCTTGACCTTTGATGATGAAGCCTTGAAGTTGTTCAACATAAATTTCTTCTTCTAATACTCCATTCAAGAATGCTGACTTTACATCTAGTTGGTGTAGTTTCCAACTTTTATATGCTGCTATAAAAATAAGAGTTCTAATTGTATCATGTCTAGCAACAGGTGCAAAAGTTTCTTGATAATCAATACCAGGTAATTGAGAGTATCCCTTAGCTACTAATCTTACTTTGTGTCTTTGAATGGTGCCATCTGAATTGTGTTTTGTTTTGTAGATCCACTTCAAGCCAATAACTTCCTTCTCACTTGGTTTCTTCACTAATTCCCAAGTTTTATTCTTCTCAATCATATTGATTTCTTCTTGCATTGCCTTATTCCATACTTCTTCATGCATAGCATTTTCATAAGATTCAAGCTCAATCATGCAGAAATTACAAGAAGCAAAAATATCACTTAACCTTCTTATTTTATAGGAGTAGAACTTGAAGATGGATTTGAACTTGGAGTAGTTTGTGGTGAACCTTCAACCTTATTTTCTTCATTTTGAGAATCATGAATTTCTTCATTTAGAGGAATTATATTTTCTTCAACTTTTTTTTGCTTCCATCTCAAGCAACTTTCTCATTGAAAATAACATCTCTTCTTATGATCACTTGATTTTGCTTCAAGCTGAAAAGTCTGTAACCTTTTGATTTAGAACTGTATCTAACAAAGATACATTTTTCACTTACTTCATCAAGTTTATTTCTCCTTTTCTTTGGAATATGTGCATAGCACACACATCCAAAGATTTTGAAATGCTTTACTGAAGGCTTTCTACCATACCAGGCTTCAAATGGTATCATATTTTGAAGAGCTTTTGTTGGACATCTATTCATCAAATAAACTATTGTATTTACTGCTTCTGCCCAATAAGAATTTGGAAGGCCTTTGTCTTTGAGCATAGATCTAGACATCTCAATAATAGTACGATTCTTTCTTTCTGCAACTCCATTTTGCTCTGGTGTATAGCCAACAGTTAATTATCTTTGTATACCATCATCTTCACAAAATTTCTCAAATTCATTTGAATTGTATTCACCACCTCTATCACTTCTCAGCACCTTGATATAAAGCCCACTTTGTCTTTCCATAAGATTTTTAAACTTCTTAAAGATAAGAAATGCTTCTGATTTATATCTCATAAAGTACACCCATGTCATCTTGAATAGTCATCAATAAAAATAATGAAGTAGATGTTACCTGCATGAGAAAGAGTTTTCATAGGTCCACATATCAGTATGAATAAGCTCCAATGGTGCTTTGGCTCTCCATACACTACAAGATTTTTGACTTTCAGCAATGAATTTTTTCTGCAATGAATTTGAAATTCATTGATGAAAGTGGATATTTGCAACAAATACAAAAATTTGTTATTAAAAATTCGTAAATAATTGGAAGGACTTTCTGTAACGAATATTTTTTGTGATGATTAAAAATATTTGTTGCTGAATGTTTTAGCACCACATAATATTCATTTTTGAGAAAAAATTGTTGGCACCAAAAACTTTCAGCAACAAATTACTATTTCTGCTATGAATAAATTCATTGTTAAAACTTCGATTATTAGCAACAAATTTTAATTCATTACAAAAGTTATTTTTTTTAAACAATAATAAAACTAATTTATTCAGTAATGAATTTTTCTGTAATGAATTTTGAAATTCATTACTGAAAGAGGATATTTGCAATGAATACAAAATTCATGATTAAAAATTCATAAATAATAAAAAACTTTTCGTAACGAATTTTTTTCTTGGTTATTAAAAATATTTATTGCAGAATATTTTAGCACCAAATAATATCGCTTTTGCGAGGAAATTTTTGGCACCAAAAACTTCAGCAACGAATTATAATTTCTGCAATGAATAAATCCATTGTTAAAACTCTAATTATTAGCAATTAATTTAATTTGTTGCAAAAGTTTTTTTAAAAAATAATATATTCAGTAATGAATATTTTATTTTCTGCAATGAATGCCTAATATGAATAAAAGTTAACCATCATAACTACCTCTTCTTTCCATCTACATGAGTGCAAGAGAGAAGAAGGTTTAAACCCTATTTCTAAGCTGTCTGGATTTAAAACCTAAAAAAATCCAACTAAGGGTTAAAACCTATTTCCATAACTAGTCCTGCCAATTCTACAACTGATTTTTTAAAAAAAATCCAAATCTATAACTATAATACTCTCTTAATCCATGTTAATTTATATTTTTATCTTAATTTTTTTTAAAAAATAAAAATTAATTTACATTTATTTTATTTTATTTTATTTTTATCTTTAAAATATTTTAAATCACACCTCGAATGCGCTTGAATAGATTCCAAACCCGGGTAGCTATCTCAGGTTATTTGTAAAGTTATCCGCACTTAACACTCTATGTTTTACCAATTTTTATCGTCACCCTCGAAGCGCGCGGAAAAGGTTTGAAGCAATTCATCCATTCTTATTCGCGCTCGCGCCAAAAGATTTTGAACCCAAGCTGTAAGCATTAACTCCAAAACTTAACCACCAATCTCCTTAAAATCCTCAGAGCCCTCTCTTTCCTACCATCCTCTTCCCCATTTAGAGGAAGCCTCGATCTTCTCTTCTCCTTCAATTCCAGTATGTACATCGTGAAGAGAGACGGTTGGCATGAGTCAGTCCACTTCGACAAGATCACAGCCAGGCTGAAGAAGCTGAGTTACAGCCTGAGCCAGGATCACTGCGACCCGGTTCTCATGGCCCAGAAGGTCTGCGCCGGGGTCTACAAGGGCGTCACCACCAGCCAGCTCGATGAACTTGCTGCTAAGACCGCAGCCGCCATGACGGCAAACCATCCTGACTATGCCTCGGTCCTTCCCCTCTCTCTCTCCCTTCCCCTTTGATCTTGATTGCCCATTCGGGAAAGAAAAAAGTGATGATCTTTTACGCAATCTTACGTTTCTCTTTCTTGTTATAGCTTGCAGTCTGGAATCTGCATAAGAACATGAAGAAATCGTTCTCGGAGACGTAAGATGCCCGCTTTTCCTTGGATTATTATTTTTTTTTTTTTGGGACATTTAGCTTTGGTGATTATGCATTCAAATTTTAGCTCCATGGTTGTTGACTTATGAATTCATGGTTATGGTTACAGGATCAAGGATAATATGTATAACCATTTAATGAGAAATCTGGGCAAAAGCCCCTTCGATTGCCAATGTTGTCTATGAGATAATCATGAAGGTGATCTAATCTTGCGACTCTCTGTTTAAACATAAGTGAGATGATTGGAGTTCTTTACAACTCATCTCTATGCACTGTCAGATTGTTTTATAGCAGTTATGGTACTAAAATCTTGTGATGAATCATCATGGATAAGAAACATAAGATTGTTATACATCCAATCCAATCCATCGTTTGTTGAATGCATTTTTAAATGTTTATTACCATAAGGCCATCAAAATAATATTGGACACTTTCATTTTGTTTGCATCTCCACTTTCATATCCTTGATGTTTTATGAAGTTTATATCTGAATCTTACGTGATGGCTCAATCGTCCATGCATGCAAAACCAAAAAAAAAAAATATATCTCCCAACTCTACAATGTGAATTGTTGTGTCTGAGATTTGATTCATCTTTGAGATTTGTTTCACCATCATAGTTTTTCCTAAGAAATTATATTGACTTTATTATATTCCATTCATTGTTTTGGTGTCAGTTGCTTGGTCCTAAATAAAATCTTGACTATGAAATTAATCCTATTTTTTTTATGTTTGATTTTTGGTTTCTCAGTGATAGGTTGGATCCTTTTTCGTGGCCAATTCTATAACGAGGGGAGCACTGTGATGCGGGTTCATGGCAACCGGATAGAGACTGTAGCGATGATGATGAAAGTTTCGATTAACATCTAAATTAGTCGAATGTTCTTGATAGTTGTTCCTAAAGCTTTCCCTATTCTCAGATTGTGATTGAGAATTGTAGGAAACAAATGTTTGTTTTTATCCCTCTCTAACAGCTAGATAATTCCTATTTCGTTTTGAGATGCATCTCTTATTAGCTTTCTTGCATATGTAAAGAAAATGGAACTGGTTGGGTGGGCATTATCACTCCTGATGCTAATATTTTTGTGTATTTAGTTCTTTGTTTCTTTGCTTTTGGCTTATAACCTTGTTTATGGTACCATATTTAATATAAATTCTTGAAACAAAAATTATATCTTTGCTAGAATATCGTATGGTAAATCTTGTGAATAATTGTTTTACCATTTCTAGCGATGCCAAGCGACGCCAAATATGGCATCGCTATTTAGCAACGCCATTTAGAGTCATTCATAACAAATTTGACTTTTTACAATGAATTTAATATTAGGAACAAATTATATTTGCAATAATTTTAAATGAATTTGCAATGGAAAAAAAAAATATTTAGCAACGATCTCTTTTCCGCAATGAAACTAAAGCCAGTGCGGAAACTCATATTGAGTAACAAATTTAATTAAGTAAAACATTTATTGTAGAAAACATTTAGCAACGAATTTTATTTCAGTAACGAAAATAAATTCGTTGCAAAAACTCGACTTCAGTAATGAATTATCATTTTTTTTAGAAGTAGTAGCAACGAATTTTCTAAATTTAGTAACGAAATGTTTTCGTTACAAAAGGTAGACTTTCTGTAACGAATTTTATTCGTTGCTAAAAGCAGTGATTTGGGCTTCAGCAACGGACCTTCTGTAATGAATGGTTACAAATTTAAATTCATTGCAAAAAGGTTTTCACAACGATTTTAAAAGTTGTAGCAATGAATAAAATTCATTGCTGAAAACCAAAAATCTTGTAGTGATACATGCTCTTTTGGAAATGCCTCTCTATGTTGTTTTTCAAGTACACATCCTTTACAAAGTTCTTCCTTATCATGTATTGCTGGTAGTCCATACACCATATTCTTTTAATATAAACTTCTCAAGCTTTGAAAATTCAAGTGCCCAAACCTTTTGTGCCATAACCATAACTCATCATTTACTTCCATATTCCATGCAGCATCCTTTGCATAGTGCAAAATAAGAGAAAAACTTCTATTTTTCTCCATCTTGATTTTTGCCATAAGTTATTTTTTCATCCCTCTGTCATATAAATTGCAAACATTATCTTCAAAGTGAACCATATGCCCATGCTCAATCAGCTGTCCAACACTCAAGAGATTTTGCTTCAAATCTGGAACAAGTAAAACATCATGAATGAATTTTCTTCCTTTCTTGGTATTGATTGCAATTGTGCCTTTGCATCTTGCTTGGACTAGAACACCATTTTTCATCTTCACTTATGAAATTGAAGAACTGTCAATATCCACAAAAATAGACTTGTCTCCTGTTATGTGATTGCTACAACCACTGTTAAGATACCACATATTATTACTTTGCTCTTCTGCAGTTTGACATGCATATAATGTGCTTTGTTGACCTGCATTTTCTTTTGAGAAGTGTGCTTATTTATTTTCTTTGTACCTGCAATCTTTTTGAACATGTCCAAACTTTTTGCAATTATAACATTGGGGTTTCCCTCTAAACCAGCAATCTTTTTCAGTATGAGAAGACCTTTTATATATATTGCACCTTTATTGAGTACTCTCATCAGATTGCCTTCTTGAAAAATTATTTCTTTGCATTTCTCTACCTCTTCCTTTTATATTTCTTCCTCTTCCTCTACTCTGATTTTCACCTTTGAATGACTCTCTTTTGAGTAGAGCATGACTAGATGATTCTTTTTGAGAATTTTTATCAACCACTTTGAGTTTAAATTGAAAGGCACTTTCAATTGATGATTCTTTATGCCTAAACAATCTTTGCTCGTAAGCTTTAAGAGATCCCATTAATTCATGAACACTTAATTCAAAAGATCTTTAGATTATTCAACAATTGCAACTATTGTATCAAATTTTAGAGATAAACTAGCCAAGATTTTCTCACATATCCTTCGCGCGGTGATGGTTTCACCATAGCTCTTCATTTGATTAACAGTCTCCATAATTTTGGAGAAGTAATCCTTCAATTTTTCATTTTCTTGCATTCTCAAAATTATCTAACTCTCTTCTTAGAGTTTGAAGTTTAATAGCTCTTACCTTTATATTGCCTTGTAATTCCTCCTGCAAGATATCACATCCCTCCTTTGATTTGGTGGCTCTAATAATTCTGGGAAATAATTCTGGGAGCTTGTTGGATAAAGAACAAAGCTTTGGCATCCTTCTTTTTGTAGTCCTTCAGTTGCTCCTTCTGATTATTTGTTGGATTAACTGGGTCTTCGTATTCGTTCTCAAGTAAATCTCATACTTCTTGTGAAATAAAAAGGGTTTTCATCTTGATGCTTTAATAATCATAATTATCTCCATAAAAAATAGGGATAGAAGGTTGATGGATATTCATGCAAAATAATTTTCTTCATAAAAAATAGGGATAGAAGGTTGATGGATATTCATACCAATATTGCTTGAACCTGCCATAAATCACATCAACAATGCGTCACGCCCCTCTTCTCATTTCCGCTCGGCAAAACAGCAACCGCAGCAACATCTTCTAGAGGCTGCGGAATCGCGGCCCTGCGTAAGATCAAGAAGTTGAAAAGACTCCTTAGCTTTTTTTGAAACCTAGCAGTCAATATTTTTTCTTGCTTTCGAGATATGAGAGGAAGCTTTTGAAAAGGAACCAGATTGTCCTGGTGCCAGCCGTGAAGATAATTTCAGGCGTTGTCTTCAAGAAACTAATCTTCTAGTTTCTAAATCGCGATTTCATTTCTCGCAATGCCCCTCACGGACTACACCCTTGTGCTTCCCCTGCCTCCACGTCTACGTAGCGGCGTCTTCTAAGAGATGGCGATCGATCTCGTAAGATAACGCTCGGACTTCTTCAAGGAAGGGGCGACCGTGTGCTTGACGGAATTCGACGTGGCGGTGGCTAGACGTCCTTGTGCTGGCTGACACTTTCACCGAACTTTCTTCTCACGGTCGATCGTCCAACCTCTCCAAGGACGATGATCTTCTTTGTTCTTTAAACTTGGCTCTGATACCAATTTTTGTTGGGTTGTTTCCAACAAAGATTATTTTGAGAGGAGAAATCAAAGTAGAAAAAGGTTTTCTTTCAAGAGGAAAAATAGATCTATTTTGTTTCATTAAGCACATCACCATATAAATATTGTTTCTTGTTTCTACGGATAAACATAATGCCTCTTATGATCTTATCTATCTAAGGCTATCCTATCCAAGCATAAAAAGATAGGCTCATTATTTAAAACCCAACTCAGACTAAATAAATAAAATAAAATACTAAAAAACAAACAATCATTATATTTTAACACCTACATAGTTTTTTAACTGGTTTAATTATCTACCTTTGAAGAGGGGCAATAGGATGATATAAATCTCTAGAACTGCTGAAGCTTCATATATTCTATGTAAACGGAGGGATCATGGAGATGAATTCTTCATTGTTGTTTACTGCTGCTTCGTATTAAGGCAACTGTGCTAAGTGTTTGTTCAGCAGTTCTACCGTATAGTTCAAAAAAGATAGGCCTATAAAAAGGAGCCACCTAACTGCCCTTCTAAAATCTGATTTTTTTTTTATTTCTTAGCTTGAATGTTATGCAGCTCTAGAAGGCATTAAGGTTCCCATGTATACATCCTTTAAGTTTGAGAAAGCTTTTCTATTCTTATACTTTCCCACGTAACAAGCATCTTGAGTAATAAGCTCTAAAGTAAAGATAAATCCTTTTTTTTTTTTTTGTACTATTCCCATCCAAGTGTCTATTAAGAAATATTCATGCCTAGTTAGACGATAGCGTATTATTCATGCTCCCGAGGCTGTTGTCAACTCCTAATCAAAAGGCATACTTCAATAGTATAACAAGCCAAAGATCTTGCAGGACAAAGACCAATGGTGGCAGAGAGAGGAAGCCTTGCTACAGGTGCAGCTCGCAGCACTATATTTGATAATTGGCACGCATCGTATACTCATGCATGCAAAAATATATATTTTTTTATTTTTTTGCACGCATATATACACATGTCAATTATTGAGAATGATGCATATAAACTGTATCGTATCCAATGTAGCAAGATTTTCTCACGAAGGCAAAGTTGTGGGCTCCTGGTGGTGGGCATAGTGCAGCCAGGCTCTACTGTGGCGATGAACCCTGGCAGCACCGGCCATGCTGTCAATTAATAACGAAAGAACAGGTAAAAGTACAAAAGGAGCAAGACTAAAGTAAATGTAACGGTTATAACATATATATATATATATATAGAAGGCGATATTAACCTGTGGAGAGTCTCTGTGATATGCCGGTGACCGACGATAGCTCCTGCCATAAACATAAGATACATGATATGGGATATGACAACAATAATAAGATAGTTAACATGCTGAAACCTAAGAACAAGGTCTGTGATCTAATGAGATTAATATAAGACAAATCATCCTTCAATGGACCAACTTTTTTCAAGTTGCGCCAAAATTTTAAAGAATGAGAGAGCACCTAATTAAACATATAATATAGTAAATGTGAGAAGATTTTACTTCCAAGCCGATAAATTTGATATTTTTTTCATTTCTTTTCGTTCGTTAGACCTATCATTCTCTCCCTCATTGTGTCCTTTTCGTGTTAATCTCATATTTTCTTCCATGGGAGGTGATGGTGGAATCCATTAAATAAATCCCTGGCCACATGAAAGAAGGTGGACTGATAAGCATTGGTGGTGTCTACAAGTAATGTAGGTGTGGGAATGGGCAACAGTGATGGTGTTGTGGCAGTATTTTCCTTAACTTTGATGTAGTGGCAAGAGCTTATTCTGACCTATAAGCACATCATGGCAATATTTTCCTATCCCTCCGACCTCTTTTTTTCCAACTGTCGCCACTCTTCTTCCAAATCATATGTACCCCTGACTTCCTCTTCCCTAACTCTCATCATTTCCTCCCAAATTGTATGTTCTCTTTATCTCTTTTCCTTTTATTTCTCTTTTATCTTTTCTTTTTTAGAGCAATTTTTTTCTTTTCTTTTCTTTTTTTTTTTTTGTTCTAACAAGCATTGATAGTGGATTAAGAAGTAATTCTTTTATAATCACATCATCCGTATTTTTTTTATAATTTTTAAACACTCTTATCTCTTATATTAAAAAATTAATAAAAATATTTAATCTCTTTTTAATCTCATGATAACTCAATATTAGGAGAAGTTATTTTTATCATGATTTATAAAATATATAGCTTAGGAGGATACTTGAAGATACCGCAGCAACAACAACAAGTCAACATTTATAATTATCAAAAATTCTGCATTCCATAATAGAACAAAGCATATTGCCAACAAAGCATATTGCCATCAGGCATCATTTCTTAAGAGATGTCATGATCAAAGTTAAGATCAAGTTCAAGCACCATAGGACTAATGAATAAATTATGGATATATACATCATGGCCCTTTCCTCCTAAAAATTTTACCTTCTCATAGAAATGCTTGAAGTTAAAAAATAAAAAAAACAAATATGTTCAAGGCAAAGTATTGATGTTATGCATTTGATGGAAGTATGAAGAGAAAAGTCAATAAATAAATAAATACATACATACATAAATAAATGCAAGTACAGAGAATGTAAGCATTTAAAAATTATTGCATTAAAAAATAATTAACAAGTAAATCAATTGATTAGAGATGGTAGAAACCTAACTTAACCTATAAACCTGAATTGAACCTATCCAAAAAAATAAGGTTAGAATTTTTTTTTTTTTTTACCTATACTCGAAATGATATTGCTCTTTTTGTTATATACACGAGAGTAAGCACATTTCAATACTCGCTCATTTTAATTTATAATTTTATTAATAATTTAATATTAATAATCTACTTAATCCTCATTAATTATGGGATATTTGCACACTCTTTTGCAAACAAAAAAAAAAATTACAAACAATTCTCCAATATCAATTTTATTTACAATAAACCTTTGCTGCTTCGATCTAAGGTTAAAAATAATAGACAAGTTGACACATGCCTATCACATGACCACTAAAGATACTTTTTGGTATGCCTAAAGAGAACAAAGACGGTTGTATACTTTCATTTTTCTTTAGAGAATGAATGTAGTTGGTTTTAATCATATTATTTATTATAACAATCTTGCATCTTTAGTGGCCACATGACAATAATGTGACCACATTTTTATTTCTTTTAAAGCTCAATTTAAATGGTAGGGACTAATTGCAACTTAAATCAAAATTGAAGAATTGATTGTACTCCCAGCTAGGCGGCTCCCGAGCAATCCTAGGTGGCCCCCAACACTCCTATGACGGCGGCCCCGAGCGTTCCCGCACCGATCCCAAGCGGCCCCTATTTCCTACCACGAGCATCCTAGCTGGCCTCATGCGCGCACAGGTCCGAACAATCCCAGGCGGCCACAGTGATCCCAAGAGGCCCTTAGCGGCTCCCGAGCAGTCCTAGGCGGCCCCGGCCTCAGTCGATAACGGCCTCGCCGGACCTAATTCCCCAGCGGCCCTTCCTTAGTGGTTTCCAACTCGGACACGCGTGGGCCCTACAATGACTGTTCACCACGTCATCTTCTAGATTAATAAATTATGGCCACTTACTTTAATGAGATAATTAAGTGGTCATCTGTCTTTGACAAGATGGCATCTAAAGCTCTGACATTCCACTAAGAGGTAAGCTTTATCGAATGTTATCATTCATCATAAAAGTCTTGATAGGTGGCGGCATTTGGGCCTCACAGATGTCAGCCCTGACATTTCACCCACCAAAAGTACTCAGTCATCATGACACTTCAGCCACTCAGACTAAATGAGCCCCAAAAGTCATGGTCCATCATGAGGCCCCACGTGACTCATTCCCACTAGATGACAAAGATTCAAACTTCTCAAGCAAGCTACATAGAGTACAATGGTGAATAAAGAAGGTAAGAGGTAACTAAAAAAAGGACTCAACACGCTCATTCTGGGCCTCTCACTCTTTCTCTTTCGAGCTTTCTCAAGCTCACGGTTGTTGCCCAGAGCACTAACTTGAGCGTCGGAGGGTCTCCGCCAGAATACTCGGCCGTGAGACTTCTTGCAGGCTTTGAAGACAAAGGAAGGGCTCCAATATTCTATGGAGGAACGGCCGACGCTCAAGGATGCCGACTCAAAGTGATCGGGCATCAACAGATTGGCGCGCCAGGTAGGGGGCGCACGCACTGCAGAAAAAAAGCTCTGTCTTCCTGAGCTATAAGCCTTTGTCCCCTTTAAGATAGCCATGGTGGCAATGCGCATACTGAAGGTCCTCACCAATCATGCTGGAGGGCATTCACATCACATTGAGCAGCAGAGGACCACTCTCTCTGCTCCTCCTTCACCACCAGCCTCAGCTGCTCTAATTAACCAACTGGCCATCCTCAATCAGCAAGTTCAAGCCTTGAATGCAGCAGTTCATAAGCCGCAGAAGCAATGCTCGGTGGCCATTCAGCAGCAGCCCAAGCTCCTCACATCGCTCGTGATAGCTGCACCAGTTAGTCAGAGATTCACCTACTGGAAATCTCCTCATAGAGAAGCTTATCGCCATTAAGCTTCACCTAAGCACCGCCACTGCGAAGCTTTCAAGAGACTGCGGTCTCCTTTCTTCTTCTCATCTTCTAAGTCATCTTGAGAGGACCTTAATCATGGGATGAGGAGGCATCTGGATGAACAACACTGGCGGCTGGAAGAGCTTAGTCAAAGGCTCAACAATCAGTCGGAGGTAGATTGCAACATGGTCAAAAGAATAATTTTCAAAAAGGGGCGAACTTGGGACATTATCCGTGCCCCGTCATTCCAAGCATTTGTAGGCATTTTAATTTCTGGTGGTAATAGGCCAGGAGGTGTTGATGCAATTAATGCAAAAGATGAAGATAAAAGGTCTTTGCAACTTCTTCACCATTTCAAAAAACCGAGAATCTGAAACCAAAAGTAGCTAAATTCCAATACTGCGACTGCGGCGAAAGAAACTAATAGGGAGAGTATCAAGAAGAAAAGAAAAAAAAATGGCATCCAAGAGTGGGAAAACAAAGCGGCTGCAAGTGATAGAGCCTCAGCATCCAAAAAAAAACAAATCATACATTAAATGATGCTGGTGGACCATTTGATGAGGGAAGAGTTAGCATCCTCAGCAATGGACAAGTGATGATGCCCAAGCGAGGACAGACCACTAGCGGGCTGAAGTACCCAGGTCAGCAGCAGGAGACCAATTTCTCCAAAAGAAAAGCTCCCAAGCCCTTAATCGACACCAAACACAATGCAAAGGCAAAAGCCTTGAAAGCTAAGTATGCCACACTCTGAGAGCAAAGTTTCTTTTATATAATCCAGTAGATTTCTATTTGACTTCCTAACCCCTCGGCGGCCCAAGGGACACAGACACCCCGGACCGGCACAAGAAACCTCCGGAGGTTCAAGCCATGTGTCCTAAGTGGCCCTAATCTGAACCCCCGAGGCAATTTTATTTTCGCCCCATCAATAAAGGCTTTCGAGCATGGTCCCATCACAGTGACTCTCGGGTCACCCGTCGGGGTTCAAAAGGAACCTGAGCCTGGTCCAAGCACCCTCAGGTCACCCTCCAGGGTTAAAGGCTCCCGAGCATGGTCCCATCACAGCGACTCTCGGGTCACCCTTCGGGGTTCAAAAGGAACCTGAGCCTGGTCCAAGCACCCTCAGGTCACCCTCCGGGGTTAAAGGCTCCCGAGCATGGTCCCATCACAGCAACTCTCGGGTCACCCTTCGGGGTTCAAAAGGAACCTGAGCTTGGTCCAAGCACCCTCAGGTCACCCTCCGGGGTTAAAGGCTCCTGAGCATGGTCCCATCACAGCGACTCTCGGATCACCCTTCGGGGTTCAAAAGGCTCTCAACGGTTTTATTGCAGCCTCGTTGGCTCTATCTCTCATCCTCAGCGACATCAGTGTAGCTCCATCAGCTCTATGTAAGGCCCCTAGCCAGCCCTCGAGCTGGTCCTAGGCGGCCACAATCATGTCTGGCCCCTAGCCGGCCCTCGGGCTGGTCCTAGGCGGCCACCGGTATATTAGGCCCCTAGCCGGCCCTCGGACTGGTCCTAGGCGGCCACAGTCATGTCTGGCCCCTAGCCGGCCCTCGGGCTGGTCCTAGGCGGCCACCGATATGTTAGGCCCCTAGCCGGCCCAGGTATGTTAGGACCCTAGCCGGCCCTCGGGTTGGTCCTAGGCGGCCATCGGTATGTTAGGCCCCTAGCCGGCCCTTGGGCTGGTCCTAGGCGGCCACAATCATGTCTGGCCCCTAGCTGGCCCTTGGGCTGGTCCTAGGCGGCCACAGGTATGTTAGGCCCCTAGCCAGTCCTCGGATTGGTCCTAGGCGGCCACCGATATGTTAGGCCCCTAGCCGGCCCTCGGGCTGGTCTTAGGCAGCCATAGTCATGTCTGGCCCCTAGCCGGCCCTCGGGCTGGTCCTAGGCGGCCACCGATATGTTAGGCCCCTAGCCGGCCCTCGGGCTGGTCCTAGGTGGCCACAGTCATGTCTGGCCTCTAGCCGGCCCTCGGGCTGGTCCTAGGCGGCCACAGGTATGTTAGGCCCCTAGCCAGCCCTCGGGTTGGTCCTAGGCGGCCACCGGTATGTTAAGGCCCCTAGCCGGCCCTCGGGCTGGTCCTAGGCGGCCACAGTCATGTCTGGCCCCTAGCCGGCCCTCGGGCTGGTCCTAGGTGGCCACAGGTATGTTAGGCCCCTAGCCAGCCCTCGGGCTGGTCCTAGGCGGCCACTGATATGTTAGGCCCCTAGCCGGCCCTCGGGCTGGTCCTAGGCGGCCACAGTCATGTCTGGCCCCTAGCCGGCCCTCGGGCTGGTCCTAGGCGGCCACAGGTATGTTAGGCCCATAGCCGGCCCTCGGGCTGATCCTAGGCGGCCACCATATGTTAGGCCCCTAGCCGGCCCTCGGGCTGGTCCTAGGCGGCCACAGTCATGTCTGGCCCCTAGCCGGCCCTCGGGCTGGTCCTAGGCGGCCACAGGTATGTTAGGCCCCTAGCCGGCCCTCGGGCTGGTCCTAGGCAGCCACCGGTATGTTAGGCCCCTAGCCGGCCCTCGGGCTGGTCCTAGGCGGCCACCGGTATGTTAAGGCCCCTAGCCGGCCCTCGGGCTGGTCCTAGGCGGCCACCGGTATGTTAAGGCCCCTAGCCGGCCCTCGGGCTGGTCCTAGGCGGCCACAGTCATGTCTGGCCCCTAGCCGGCCCTCGGGCTGGTCCTAGGCGGCCACAGATATGTTAGGCCCCTAGCCGGCCCTCGGGCTGGTCCTAGGCGGCCACCGGTATGTTAAGGCCCCTAGCCGGCCCTCGGGTTGGTCCTAGGCGGCCACAGTCATGTCTGGCCCCTAGCCGGCCCTCGGGCTGGTCCTAGGCGGCCACAGGTATGTTAGGCCCCTAGCCAGCCCTCGAGCTGGTCCTAGGTGGCCACCGGTATGTTAAGGCCCCTAGCCGGCCCTCGGGTTGGTCCTGAGCGGCCATAGTCATGTCTGGCCCCTAGCCGGCCCTCGGGCTGGTCCTAGGCGGCCACAGGTATGTTAGGCCCCTAGCCGGCCCTCGGGCTGGTCCTAGGCAGCCACCGGTATGTTAAGGCCCCTAGCCGGCCCTCGGGCTGGTCCTGGGCGGCCACAGTCATGTCTGGCCCTTAGCCTGCCCTCGGGTGGTTTCGAACGGCCTCAACATCTAACCCAAAAAGGGCATAGGCGCCCTGGGCCAGCATAAGAACTTCTCGAAGGTTTAAACTTGGATTCTAGGCGGTCCCGAGCCAAGGCCCGAGGCCAGCTTGGCACCTAATGCTTTTGGAATCAGCACCAGCTCTATCTATCAACCTCAACAGCTCTATCACAGCCTTAGTGGCTCTATCCCTCTGTCCCAGCGGCATCATTACGACCTTAGCGGAATTACTATAGCCTTAGCGGCTCTACCGCTCTGCCTCATCGGCTCTATTGACCTCAACGGTTTTATTGCAGCCTCGTTGGCTCTATCTCTCAGCCTGCGTTAGTGCAGCTCCATTAGCTCTATTTTTGCCTTGCCAACTAGTTGACGAGCGTCTCCCCCCCAAAAAAAAAAAAAAATTAGGCGTACACTACTTTAAGTGGCGGGCACAAGGTAATAAACCTACCCCCAATATTACTTAAAAATTTTTTACACTCCTTCAGCTTGGTTAGTGCAGGACCTACAAGCTCAAGGAGTGTAGGGGGCATCTGATAGGACCAGTTAACAGGCCCATGGGTAATAAAAATGGAAATTTTTAAACAATTTTTCTAGGCGGCCATCTTCCGCGGCCTTCTTAAGCGGCTTAGTTCCTAGGCGGCCTCGCTAGCCTATTGGGTTTTTCTTCAAGGGCGCAGTGGGCATTTAATTCCGTTCACAGCTTTGCTCCCTGTTGAAATAAGGGCCCGTCATAATGAAGAGAGAGAACAAGTAGAAAAAATAGCTATGTGATGTGACCGCCTTTTTATCATTAATGCCCCGTAGGCAAATCAATAGGCAGCGTTTAATGATACAGAACCAAAAGGAAATCTTGCTGCCTATTCCTCAACGGCCCTCTTTAACAATCCTAGGCGGCCTTTCATCCTAAGCGGAGGAAGTCCTAAGCGGCCCCCTCCTTAATAATTCTAGGCGGCCTTTCATCTTGAGCGGCCCCCTCCTTAACAATCTTAGGCGGCCTTTCATCTTAAGCGGCCCCCTCCTCACAATAATTCTAGGCGGCCTTTCATCTTAAGCGGCCTCCTCCTCACAATAATTCTAGGCGGCCTTTCATCTTGAGCGGCCCCTCCTTAACAATCCTAGGCGGCCTTTCATCCTAGGCGGAGGAAGTCCTAAGCGGCCCCCTCTTAATAATTCTAGGCGGCCTTTCATCTTGAGCGGCCCCCTCCTTAAAATCTTAGGCGGCCTTTCATCTTAAACGGCCCCCTCCTCACAATAATTTTAGGCGGCCTTTCATCTTAAGCAGCCCCCTCCTCACAATAATTCTAGGCGGCCTTTCATCTTAAGCGACCCCCTCCTCACAATAATTCTAGACGGCCTTTCATCTTGAGCACAATAATTCTAGACGGCCTTTCATCTTGAGCGGCCCCCTCCTTAACAATCTTAGACGGCCTTTCCCCTCCTCACAACAATTCTAAGCGGCCTCTTCCTCGACGGTCTTCTCAACGGCATTTATGTGCCGAGGCATTTATAGGTCTTATAAAGGCCCTCGCTCTAAGGCATTTATAGGTCTTATAAAGGCCCTCGCTCAAGGCATTCAATAGAATAGAGCATTCAATGTCAAGTCACGGACCCCAAAGAGAAAGAGACAGCGGAGGAAGTCCTAAGCGGCCTCTTCCTCCGCGGCCTTCCTCAATGGCCCTCCTTAACAGTCCTAGGCGGCCTTCCATCCTAGGCGACAGTCCTAGCGGCCTTCCTCAACGGCCATCCTAAGCGGCCTTTCTAGGCGGTCATCCTAGGCGCTTTGGTTTCAGAATGCCACCACGACAATGACTCTCTATCGCATTTATGTGCCGGGGCTTTTATGGTCTTATAAAGGCCACGTGCATTTATGGTTGCCATGATTGACTCCCTTTTTTGGCCCCATGCATGCACGTTAATGTGCTTCGGTAATAACTTCGGGACGTCTTCATCTTAGGCGGTTCCGAAGGCTTCTCCCAACTAGGCGGCTCCCGAGCAATCCTGGGCGGCCCCCAACACTCCTATGACGGCGGCCCCGAGCATTCCCAAGCGGCCGCACCGGTCCTAAGCGGCCCCTATTTCCTACTATGAGCATCCTAGCCGGCCTCATGCGCGCACAGGTCCGAACAATCCCAGGCAGCCACAGTGATCCCAAGAGGCCCTTGGCGGCTCCCGAGCAGTCCTAGGCGGCCCCGGCCTCAGTCGATAACGGCCTCGCCGGACCTAAGTCCCCAGCGGCCCTTCCTTAGTGGTTTCCAACTCGGACATGCGTGGGCCCTACAGTGACTGTTCACCACGTCATCTTCTGGATTAATAAATTATGGCCATTTACTTTAATGAGATAATTAAGTGGTCATCTGTCTCTGACAAGATGGCGCCTAAAGCTCTGACATTCCACTAAGAGGTAAGCTTTATCGAAAGTTATCATTCATCATAAAAGTCTTGACAGGTGGCGGCATTTGGGCCTCAGATGTCAGCCCTGACATTTCACCCACCAAAAGTACTCAGTCATCATGACACTTCAGCCATTCAGACTAAATGAGCCCCAAAAGTCATGGTCCATTATGAGGCCCCACGTGACTCATTCCCACTAGATGACAAAGATTCAAACTTCTCAAGCAAGCTACATAGAATACAATGGTGAATAAAGAAGGTAAGAGGTAACTAAAAAAAGGACTCAACACGCTCATTCTGGGCCTCTCACTCTTTCTCTTTCGAGCTTTCTCAAGCTCACAGAGCACTAACTTGAGCGTCGGAGGGTCTCCGCCAGAATACTCGGCCATAAAACTTCTTGAAGGCTTTGAAGATAAAGAAAGAGCTCCAATATTCTATGGAGGAACGGCCGACGCTCAAGGACGCCGACTCAAAATGATCGGGCATCAACAACTCCCTTCCATCACTCTTCTAGAAATCCATTATAGCCTACTTCCTTAGGCTCAAATGCTTATAAAATGAGTCAAGCAAATCCCACCAAAGAGGGAGGGTGCTCCATCATTGAAGACCAAAGCTTTCGCTGTCCTTCCATTAATTACCTCCGTTCGGGCCTGGGTTCTTCCCCAGTGGATCAGTTGGATGTAATTTTCATGCTTCGTTCTCCTCTCCACGTGGAGTCCTGTTGAGTCGCATTCATGCAGGATGCTGCTGAAGAAAGCTCGAGGTTTGCCTCCGTTTTATTTTTCTTAAAAAAGAAAGGAGAAGACGGCAACAAAAGCACAGTAAATGATGCCCCAGAAAACTCCAAGAATACCCCAGGCGACCGCATCGAGCCCGCCCTTCCCTGCGCGGCCTCTCCATCAATTCGGGGACCGCTCCGGTGACGGAGCGGAGAGCGCGGCCAAAAGATCGACACCAGCTGAAAAAAAAAAAGACGGGGGATAAATCGAGCAAAGGAAAGGATTTTGGAGCGTGAAGAGGGGCCGGGCGGAGATGGAGGAAGAGGGCATCGAGGAGGGCAGCAGCGCGAGGCTGTCGCGGTCGGAGACGAGGTGGGTGGACGGGAGCGAGGTGGACTCGGAGTCGCTGCCGTGGTCGATCCAGGAGGATGAGAACTGGGGCAGGGCGTTCGAGGCCCAAGCCACCGGAGAGGGGTCGCTGCGGCGGAGGCTCGCCAAGACGCCCAGGACGGTCGATTCCCTGGATGTGGAGGCCATGGAAATCGCCGAATCCCACAAGCATCGTCGAAAGGTACTTCCTTTTGGGGGATTGGACGTTCTTTGGGTACTGGGCTTTGACTTCAGTTCTTTTCGGAGGCTTTGGCCAAGGTTTTCGGTCCTGATGGCAGATGGCTCTCCCGCTTCTTTAGATTCTGTTTTTGGTTGCCAAGGTTTTAAATCCTTTTTAAATCTCATGAAATATTCCCGGTCCTATCATGCATCTCGGCACTTGCTTGTGATTTTTTCCCCTCTTTTAAAAAAAAATATTTATGAAATTTTAATATTTTTTTTGAATTTTAAGTTTAAAAGTTATTTTATAAATTAAATCTATTTAAAAATAATACTATAATGCATTATGACCGAAATGGAACGAAACGATTGAGATCGATCTCGGTGTTCCCTCTGAACGAAACATCTCGATCTTCGATTTAAATCGCTGACTACTTTTTTTGATTTCTTTGTAACTTTGCATAAGTGTTTATCAGTATCTTTATTTTTTTTAGAGGTTGAGGTACTATGGCGATTATTTTTTGCGAGAGTGGCTAGTTCTCTTCTGTGCTTGCCTTTTAATTGTTTCACTAAAGAAGAATGACCATATATCTTTTAGAAAAATCACTTTTTTCTAGAAAAAAAGATAGTTACTTATAACGCTCCTCTAGATGGGTGTGTTTCAGGTGGTCTGAGTGTGGGATATGTGGCTAAATTCATGTTACCTGATTTGTTGGCAAAATAATGTTAGGGCAAAAGATGCTAAAAAAGCGAAATGCACAGCTGTTTGTGAAATTTTTAGTTAGTTATGAAATTGATCATCATTATAACTATAACACTCAAATCTTATCCTACGTGTGTGCCATTGCATTTGATAAGATAAATGAAAAAAAAAATTGTTGACTTATTTTTGCATTTTTTAATCATTAAAATTAAATTTTAAAATTATTGCTTTTAAATTTAAAAATAAGGATAATATAAATAAAATGCATGTATGAGATAAAAAAATATTTCTAAATTTTAAAAAGAGTTTAGTTGATTTGGAATTGTAGGTTAAAAAAAGATGAAATCTTTTCTTAAAAAAATAGAGACCAATCATAGATTTTTTTGAAAAAAAAGTTAGAATCCAAATGACATGCAACTCTTTGTGATAGAGGCCTGATCATTATGAACATAACCCTTCTGATAGCTTGATGCTTGATGCTTTGTTTTCATATTTAAATGATATTTAAAAGCTATTTAATTTATGTGTACATGTGGCAAGAAAAATAGTTGATTTTCTGATCTGAACCTTTTCAGCTTTAGAATATATATTAGATGCTACATCTATATCATTTTAAGAATTTACCAGCTCATTTAAGAATTCAGCAGCTAATAAATGCTACAGCTTGTACTTCTCTTTGAATCAACTTCTCCCAATGATGTAAGCACTCATCCACCTTATCCATCTTGTTCTAGTCATATTTCTTGGTATTTCCAGTGCAATTATATTATACATATGCTTGGTTATGACTCTATTGCATTGAAGAATTCAAGAGCTTTCCCTCATTATTCTAACTTAGGATTCAATATCATCGTTATGTCATCGATACAAACTATAGATATGCAAATAACATAAACCATAATACCTTCTTGATAACTAAAGTAGTTTTTATATTTCTGCAACATCCCTTAATTTGCACACATATTTTTGAATGGTATCATGACGGCCTCATTCCCCTGACTTGAAACATGCCTCTCTTTTGTAGTTGTGACATTTCATTTGATCTTAAAATCATTTCATATTTTATACTCCAGTTACAAAAGGAATCATATTTATCACTTCTTAGCCATCATTTTAGGAAGGGTCTTACTTCAAAATTGAAGTACTGGCCTATGCCAGCCATCTTATGCCTTGCTCCTGCACTGGGTATGCTTGTATAATCGTGATACTCCATGTATCATAGGGTATCAATCCATGCTGGTTCAAATCATTCCATGCCGGTTTGGCATGGGCGGAAACATCTAAGTACACTCTATAATGAACCCTTCTTTTTTGTGCTATGTTGATTATGATGCCCAATTTATGGGCTATGACTTTGGGTATAAATCTGGTTCAAGATGAGTGAAAACAGATTAGATCAAGTTTACCTGACTTGCAACCTATTATACCAAGTATCTACTCTTGCCCCTTCTTTTTTGTGCTTTGTTGATTCTGATGCCCAATTTATTGGCCATGATTTCGGGTATAAATATGGTTCAAGTTGGGCGAAAATAGATTAGATCAAGTTTACTTGACTTGCAACCTATTATACCAGGTATCTACTCTTGGGGGCCAATCTTGCCTATTGGACCATTTATGCAATGCATGTAGGACTAGGATATATTGGACTATGTGGCCCTAAATTGCAGTCTTTCATATCTTTGAGGATCATCATTGTTTATCATTTTATATTTTACAGAGGTGTAACGGTTCAAGCCCACTTGTTGGCCTAATTAACTCGTTAGCAAGCCGAAACCATGTGGTTCTAGAAATTGAGTGGAAGTTAATTGGTAGCAAGCGAATTTGAGATATAAGCACTTCAAACTTTTCTTTTCTATCCAATATAGGGCTATTTTTTTTGGGTATTACAATCTTGCTTTCTTATAATGCACCGTTCTTGTCGCACGCCGCAAGCTAGCAAGAATCTATCCTGAGCCAAGTCGTTGGTGCTACAAAGATGGCTCCACGCTATAGCGAAACTCTACCACCATCCTATGAGTAGTCCTTTTCTCCTGTCTATCAACTTTCGCAGATTCGGATTGGCTCTGATGTTATTTGTAACACCTCAAGCTCATCTGCTGACCTAATTAACTCATTAGCGAGTCGAAATCATGTAGCCCTAAAAACTCAAGTGGAAGTTAATTGGTAGCAGATGAACTCGAGTTATAAGTACTTCAAACTTTTCTTTTCCATCCGTAAGACTTTTTTTTTTTGGGTATTATTATAGGTGTTTAGGGCCTTCAGCTATTCGAGTTGGGCTGATTGTGCTGCTACCACTTTTGCTATATATATATATATATATATATGCATACTTCTGCACTCATTGCATGAGTCGGCCATTGATCATTGCAAGGGTATATGTAAGTATGCAATTCCCAGTAGTAGGTTCTACCCTATTGCATGTAACCTTCCAACATTTGCTCCTCAAAATTTGGTTTTGGCAGGTGAAGGTAGACATTTCTTTGAGATGGTATGGATGTAAGTTGTTAATATGCCTGTTTTTTATATTAAATAGGTTTCATGTATGCCTGATTTTTCAACTCTCTCTCTCTCTCTCTCTCTCTCTCTCTGTGTGTGTGACACACGCGCGCACGCGCGCATGTAAATTTATTTCTTGACATGTTGCCAGTGATAGCTCTTGATATTATGACTAAGAGAGCATGTCCTTTTCAGGAAGAAACCATTCACTACCTGCCACATTTTTTAATAAATGTGAAGACTAACTCCTTTCGTTTTTCTAAAATTAACTCAATTCAGGACCTCTCACTTTGGAGCACGATTGCTATGGCATTTCAAACTCTTGGTGTTGTTTATGGTGACTTGGGCACAAGTCCCTTATATGTTTTCAGTGATGTATTCAGCAAAGTTCCAATAAAATCAGAAATTGATGTCTTGGGAGCTTTATCCTTAGTTATATACACGATTATGCTCTTTCCTTTGGCCAAGTATGTCTTTATAGTGTTGAAAGCTAATGATAACGGTGAAGGTATGGAATGAAGAATTTAATATATCATATATATTTTTTCATTAATTTATGTGTTTAAACCATGCTTTAGTTCTTTCAAAACTATTTGCATCTCTCTCTCTCTCTCCCCCCTGCGCCCCCCCCACCCCAAGTTGGTTGCTGCACATGGTGATATGCCTGAATGTTCAGTGTTTGTTATTGCAGGAGGCACTTTTGCGCTGTATTCGTTGATTTGCAGGTATGCTAAAGTTAGTCTACTTCCAAATCAGCAGCGAGCTGACGAAGATATCTCCAGTTTCCACCTCAAGTTGCCAACTCCTGAGTTAGAAAGGGCATTAAACATAAAAGAATGCTTGGAAAGAAGTTCTCTTGCAAAAAACCTTCTCTTGTTATTGGTTCTAATGGGTACTTCCATGATAATTGGAGATGGTATTCTGACTCCATCACTGTCAGGTGTGGCAGTCCCTTCATCTCATATTTACTTGTCCTGCTGACTCTTAGTTGTCAGGGCTAAGCTTGTTTGCTATGGTCCTATTTTCTAGTGCTGCAGCCTGTCCTATTTCTCATCTCATCTTATTCCTTTTGTATGCAGTAATGTCTGCAGTGAGTGGTCTTCAGGATGAAATTTCATGGTTTAATACAGGTTTTTAACTCAATTACTTATTGATATGTTGTGGCAGGATTCACATGCATTTCTTCATTTCCTTTTGCTCTTCTAGTTTCAGAGTCAATGTAGTTTCTTTCTTTTACCTTCCTTTATCTTTGTATAATTTCTTAAAATTTGTTTTGCAGATGCTGTTGTCATTGTTTCCATCGTAATTCTTGTATTGTTGTTCATCATTCAGAGATTTGGGACTGGCAAAGTTGGTTTCTTGTTTGCACCTATTTTGGCACTTTGGTTTTTCAGTTTGGGTTCCATTGGAATATACAACCTGCTGAAGTATGATCTCTCTGTTCTGAGAGCATTGAATCCAGCATACATCTATTTCTTTTTCCAGAGGAATGGGGTAAAAGCATGGTCTGCTCTTGGTGGTTGTGTTTTGTGCATTACAGGTTTTTTCTTTACCTCCATGCCTAAAGCTTGTTATCTTTTACCCCTTGGAGAGCTTCTTTTCCATAAGAGACAGCCTGGACTATTGAAATTTATGAAATTACTATCAACTTTTGTTTCCATTTCTTAGTTATGTGCAAAATTTTTGGGTCAACTATGATTAGTGATTCAGTATGTTTGCTTGGTTTTTATCATGACAAAAAAGGATTTATATATGGAAGCTTTCTTTTGTATGTAACCGTCAAATAGATAGTTAATGAGAATAAAAGTGCTCTTACTCCACAGTTTGACGCTAAAGGCTAATTGACATGTTCAGATAATTCTGTTATTAGAAAGCATCTTATAGATGTTCATATGAAACATGCAAAAGAAATAAAAAAAGGAAGGTATCTGGACAGAATCTCAACTCAACTCATCTAAGCCTTTTCCCAACATGGGGTCAGCTACATGAATCTGCTTCCTCCACTATGCTCTATTCAGGACTAAGTCAACATTCAAATTACAAATAGTTAGATCTTTTTTAATTATTTATGTACGTATTAGTTTAGGTCTATCTGTACCTTTATCTTTACCATGGATTGTTAAAAGATCACTTTTTCTAATTGAAGCATTTAAAGGTCTTCGTTGTATATATCCAAACCACCGTAATGATTTTCTCTCATTTTATCTTCAATCGGGGCTACTTCTATCATTTCCCTTATATGCTTATTTTTAATTCTATCTTTTAAAATTTTACTATATATCCATCTTAATATGTGCATTTCTATTACACTTAATTTATTCACATGTTGTTTCAGTATTGCCCAACACTTTGTTTCATATAGCATAGCTGGCCTAATAGCAGTTTTATAGAATTTTTCTTTCAATTTTAATGGGATGCGTCGTTCATACAATACTCCCGAAGCACTTCTCCGCTTAATCTATCCTGCTTTAATTTTATGATTCACATCTTTACCTATTTCATCTTCTTGCTGGATAATTAATCCCTAATACTTAAATTCTTCACTCTTTGGTATCTCTTGGCTTGCAATCTTCATTGTTTCTTCATTTATATTTCTACTTCCACTAAAATTACATTTCATATATTCAGTTTTAGTTCTACTAATCTTAAAACCTTTATATTCTAAATTCTCTCTTCAAATCTCTAACTTAGCATTTACTCCAAATTTAGTTTCATCAATCAACACTATATCGTCCGCAAATAACATACACCATAGAATATCATTTTGAATATGTTTGATTAATTCATCCATAACTAATATAAAAAGATACGGACTTAAGGCAGATCCTTGATGTAAACATACAGTAATTGAAAACTCACTAGTTTCTTCTATTGTTGTTTTAACAATAGTTATTGTTCTATCATATATATCTTTTATCAATTCTATATATCTTTTGGTAACTCCTTTTTTTTATCTAAAATTCATTATATTATTTCTCTAAATACTCTATCATGTGCTTTTTCTAAATTAATAAAGACCATATGAAGATCTTTTTTCTTTTTCCTATACTCTCCACCAATCTTCTTAATAAATAAATAGCTTCTATGGTCGATCTTCTAAGCATAAATTCAAATTGATTATTTGACACAAAAGTTTTAGCTCTTATTCGATTTTCTATTACTTTCTCCCATAATTTCATTGTATGACTCATCAGCTTATTCCCTCTATAATTTGCACAGTTTTGAATATCTCCTTTATTTTTATATATGGGTATTAATATGCTTTTTTAATCATTTGGCATTCTTTTGGTTGCTACAATCTTGTTAAATAAATTGGCTAACCACTTAACTTCAATTTCTCCTAAACCTTTCCAAACCTCAATAGAGATCACATCTGGCCTAATGCCTCTGCATTTTTTTATTTTACTCAAAACCTTTTTAACCTCAAGCATGCTAAATTTACGAAAAAATTTATTTTCATTTCTTACTCCTAGGTTATTACATCCTTCTACCCTTAAATTTACTAAATTATTTTTATTTAATAATTTTTTAAAATAACTTTTTTATCGTTCTTTTATCTCTTCCTCTTTACTAAAACTCTTTCATCTTCATCCTTAATATATTTAATATAGTCAAGATCTTTTGCTTTCTTTTCTCTTAATTTTGCTAGTTTATATATAGTTTTTTCACCTTCTTTCGTATCTAGCTTATTATATAAATCATCATAGGCTTTAAATTTGGCATTACTTACCGTATTTTTAGTTTTTTTTCTTTGTATCCCTATACTTTTAAGACTTTCTTCATCCTTATCCTCTTGCCAAATTTTGTAGTTTGTCTTTTTTAAGCTTAATGGCAGCTTAAACTTCCTCGTTCCACCACCAAGCTTCCTTTCCCAATAGTCCTACTTCTTTTGATTCTCCTAGAACTTCTTTTGCTATGTTTTTTTATGCATTTAGTTGCTTTTTTTTCATATTAAGTTAGGATCGCTATCTATATTCATAGTCATTTCTCTTACTAACTTTTCTTTAAATAATTATAGTTTTTCTCCTTTCAAATTTCACCATTTAATTTTTGGATTAATAGTTTTACTTTTTACTCTAAATTTTATTTTTATCCATATGTCTGCTACCATTATCCTATATTGTAAAATTAAACTTTCTCCTGGAATAACTTTATAGTTTTTGCATGTTATTTTATCTACCTTCCTAGTTAAGAAAAAGTCTATTTGACTTTTATTAGATCCACTTTTAAATATTATTAAATGTTCATCTCTTTTTTTAAAATAAGTGTTTGCTATTGTTAGATCATACACTACTGCAAAATCTAATAATTTCACGTCGATTTTGTTCCTATCTCCAAATCTATATCCTTCATTTACCATTTCATATCCATCCCTTTATTTACCTACATGTCCATTAAAATCTCCTTCTATATATATCTTTTCTTCTTGTGGTATTTCTTGCATTACTTCATCCATGTCTTCCAAAATTGTGTCTTAGTTTGTTAGTCTAATCCTACATGCGGTGCATATGTACTAATTATATTGATTATGTTATTCTCAATTATAAGTTTTAGTGATATAATCCGGTCTCCTTTCCTAGTTACCTTAACAACATATTCCTTAAGGGAACTAGGAAAGAATCTCTTGGTCATAAATGGGTGCATGCAGCAACATTCATTGGTTAAACATTTTCTGGTGGCTTGAAGCATGTGGATCAGATGAATTCTTTTGAAGGTTTTTCCTGAATCTTATAGCCAATCATTAGAGTTCTTATAGAAAATAATGACTTCTTTCGTGTGTACCATCATATCAAAATAATGACCAACCTTTTTGTTTTGTTCATTTCATAAGAACTTGCAATGTCAGTGGTTCCTAGATTGCCACCATACATTGGCATAGTTCTACTTTGGCTTAAATTCCTATTTCCTTTTGAAGATAGACTTGCATTAACTTACAAGTCTCAAGTGGCTTCTGATGTTTGCTTTGAGTTAGCACCCAACCTAGTAACCAGTTATACTTGTTGGTCTCTTTTTTGGGCAAGTGAGAGAACAATAAATTGACTAGCTGGATGAATATGCTGGCATGCCATCAGTTTCTTACTAAAAATGATAGATGTAGTGTGGGTCCTACTGTCTTGAACCTTCAAAAGACTTTCACTCCTAAAATGTTGTTGACTCAAAGAAGGCAACAGATAAAGCTAGGCTATTAAAAAACAACAGCAGGGAAAGATAAAAAGAAATTTGATAAAAATAAAAAGATTGGATTCATTATCTGATGTGCCAATCCTTTACAACTATTACAATTTCATATTTATATATCATTTCCCTCTACTATTAGGACAGATGTTTTGATTTTATCTTGGCACCTATCCTCATAGTTCATACTACACTATGCATCACCATCTTTACAATGGTTACTTTTCATTTCTCCATGATCCAAGCACTCTTTCCACTTGTATTTAGTTTCTTGGTAACCATTTACTTGTCCGATTTGGTGAATTAAAATTCCTCTAGGCCAGTGACTATTATCCTTTTGTCGTCTGCATATATGTTGTCCAGCATTCTCATATTTGATTTGCACTCAGCCTGTACTGATTCCTGGCTTATGCTTGGTCTATGCCTTTTGTTTTGACCTGATTTGCAACCCTAATATTAACTTGTACTTTGCCTATTATCGAACATTGGGTCTATGCTCAGCCTTCTTCTGGCATTTAACTTGAGCTCAGTCTATCGTACAACACTTAGGTGCTTTGTCTGCCTTTGAGTCACACCAATGACCAGTCTATCATCATTGACCAAGGTTCTTTGCACAGTCATCATCATCCTCTTCTAAGGCCATCATCATTCAGCCTTTCTATAACTCATGCCATCATTGGATTTGTATCCAACCATCCCACAAGTCTCAGTCATTGACCTAGACATTGTGTAAGCAAACCTATATTCATATTCTTCATCTGAGGCGCTGTATTTGAGTGGCTACTGCCTCCCACAGCCTCAGCCCAATAAGAGATTTTTCCTTAGGTGGAACGGCCAATCCAGTATTTGATAGAAGATCAGTAAGTATCAAGGTGGTATTCAGGAAGTGTAGATTATTGTATGCAAGAGGTGGACGGTATATAGGTCAGAGTCAAGTTTAAGGCCTCAACTATGAATGAGATACCAAACATCTACTAGTGGCTTAGACACTCTGTAGGGGATTAGATATTGGCATGTGTTTTGTAATTTATAGCTATTTGGTATATATTTTCAAGCTAAAGACTTTGTATTGCCTATTTTTACTTATTGTAATTGGATCATCAAGCAACAACACAATCTCGAGACCAATATGAAATCAAATAATCTTAAAATCATATTTTGAAGATTCCTAAACCTTAAAATTACCATAACAAAATTATATTTGAAAATAATAAGAAAAAGGTATACTAGTATGCTTCTGCTTATCGAATATTAGTACGGTGTGACTTATTACCATACTGTAGTGGTACCAGACTAGTGTGGTACCTCTCGTATTTTGATTGTGGATTTTGGTGTCTCCTAATACAAATCATCTCTAATTTGTCCTTATGACGTGTGATGATAACATTGTATTAGGGCTTTCCAACTTGATATTAACTAGCATGTTGATTAGGAAAAAATACTTGTAATTTATTTTGCCGGAATGGAAGATCCCCTGGTTATACTTCTACAAGTACTTTTCACAAGGTCTGCTATATAAGATAGGATGACAAAAAATGTTTAACATTTGCTTTTGAACATTCTGTATCTTAACTAAAACTACAAAGCAAAAAAGCAAAAGTGTGATATTCATGAGGACACATAGAAGGATGAAATTTGAAAATAAATACCCAGTAATTATTATTTTAAAAGAAGCTTGACATATACCATAATCAATGAGTTTCAATCTTTTTGGTGGGCTTCCATTGGTACAACTCTGAAATAGCAGGGAGATGTGGTACAACGCTGAAATAGCAGGGAGATGCTGCCAATGTGCATCGTACTATATGATTTCAGCATTACATGCAAACATTTATAATTTAGTGGCAGGATGTGTTGCATTGTCTAATAGTGATGAGAACTGATACTGGTCAATTATGTTTATATTTGAAAATGGTTATTTATGCAATTTTCTTTCCCTTCATTTTTGTAGGATCTGAAGCAATGTTTGCTGATGTTGGCCATTTCTCAGTAAAATCTGTGCAGGTCATTCATTAGCGACCAGTTTTCTTATTTGGTCTGGCATATTCAGTATTTTTTAGGGCTTACACCTATGAATGATGCATTTTTGTATAACTTATATGTTTGGTTGTTTTGACAGATAGCCTTCACGTTTGTAGTGTTTCCTTGCCTTCTTTTGGCATACATGGGTCAAGCTGCATATCTGATAAAACAGCCAAGTTCAGTTGACAGAATATTCTATGATTCTGCTCCAGGTAAGCCTTCTCTTCCATTGCTAGCAGTCTTAGTCTTATGCAGTCTGATGATTCCTTTCCTGAAACCATTTGACAGACATTCATTATTCACCATTGATCTAAATCAACATATTCAATGCAAGAATGCTTTGTTATTCTGTATGTAAGCTAGATAAATTTTAATATCTGAATTTTTTGGACAGAGGTGCTTTTCTGGCCGATCATTGTGATAGCGACACTTGCTGCTATGATTGCCAGCCAGGCCATGATATCAGCTACATTTTCCTGCGTAAAGCAGTCTATGGCTCTCAGCTGCTTCCCCAGGATGAAGATTATCCATACCTCAAAGAGATCCATGGGTCAGATCTATATCCCTGTCATCAACTGGTTTCTGATGATTATGTGCATAGTTATTGTTGCCACTTTCCAAAGCACCACTGAGATAGCCAATGCATATGGTGAGTATCCCCTTAACAATTTTGCCTGCATCTAAGCTGAGCTGCCCACATTTGGGAAATTTGCTTGTGGATTCATGAGTTATTTTTTTTGTCCTTTCTGTTTCCTTGAATTTTGCTTATTTGATAAGTCCTTTTATAATCTTGGCTTGATTTTTAACTCTTTCTTTGTTATTCCTGTTGCTATTGTCCATGCCTTTTTCTTTCTGTTGCATTGCGAATGTCTACTATCAAATTTGTTTTAATTTTCGCGTTCTGTAAGTTGCAACCATTCTGACTAAAAGTTGAAACTATTGGACTTGGAAGAGGATGAGAGGATGAAAACTTACCAAGCTCCTTCATCCTTTAGGTATTGCAGAGGTTGGGGTGATGATGGTGAGCACCACATTGGTTACGCTGGTAATGCTACTCATATGGCAAACTAATTTGTTCTTGGCTCTGTGCTTCCCTGCCATATTTGGTACAGCAGAGTTCATCTACTTATCTGCAGTGCTGACAAAGGTAAAGGAAGGTGGTTGGGTCCCGCTTGCTTTTGCTACTTGTTTCCTGTGTGTGATGTACACTTGGAACTATGGAAGCATGTTGAAGTACCAAAGTGAGATCCGGGAGAAGATTTCCATGGACTTTATTGCTGAGTTAGGATCCACACTTGGCACTGTCAGAGTCCCAGGGATCGGACTTGTTTACAATGAGCTGGTCCAAGGCATCCCTTCAATATTTGGCCAGTTCCTTCTTACTCTCCCGGCGATCCACTCCACAATTGTGTTTGTCTGCATCAAGTATGTTCCTGTCCCTGTTGTCCCTCTAGAGGAAAGATTCCTTTTCCGAAGGGTTTGCCAGAAGGACTACCACATGTTCCGCTGTGTTGCCCGATATGGATACAAAGATGTCCGGAAGGAGGACCACCACACATTTGAGCAGCTCTTGTTGGAGAGCCTTGAGAAATACTTGAGAAGAGAAGCTCGGGAACTTGCATTGGAGATGAGTCAAGTCGATCTCGAGCCTGATGATGAATCTATGATGTCCAGGGATTCAGGATCTACAGGTGGAGCTGGGGAGCTGCAGGTTCCATTATTATCCGATCAGAGGATTGGTGATAACCTAATTTCTAGTTTCGAACGTGATGTTTCATTGCTTCCTTCTAGTGCCTTTCCTTCAGGTGATGATCCCAGTTTGGAGTATGAGTTCTCTGCTCTAAGAGAAGCAATGGAATCTGGATTTACTTATCTGCTTGCACAAGGTGATGTGAGAGCAAAGAAAGACTCATGGTTCACAAAGAAGTTAATTATAAATTACTTCTATGCTTTCCTGAGGAGGAATTGCAGGGCAGGTGCTGCAAACCTAATGGTTCCCCATATGAACATCATACGGGTTGGAATGACATACATGGTTTGACCTGGAACTTCTCCCTCACTTTGCATTGGGTGACGACATTGGCATCTTGATATTGTTTTTCTACCATATCAAAGGTACGTTGGAATTTTATTTCTATTATATACTTTGATGGGGAAGTAGCAGTTGTTACAGTATGCCAGCTGTTATGTTGGAGTAGCATCATGTCGTCTATCCTATCAATTGTTTGCTCAAAATTCTTTTTAATGTTCTTTTGAGATAGCCTGAGGGCTGATAATTAGTATTTACTCTCAATTTTCAACTGGTGATGTTTTGGATGGTTGATGTGCCTTGTGAGCTGGCTGGCATGTCAAAAATAGATTGTCAAACTTCTCTGAAAGATATTAGTATAGCCTGTTTTTTCCATGTTGGGAAAGTATTATGTTACAAAAGAACCGATTAGGCTAGAAGAGAAGTTGGTGTTTCGAAGATGAGAAGGGAATTCTTGATGTGTGTGAAGGACAAATTGAAACCAAATTTCTTTTATGCACCATCATTTCAGGCAGTGTATTGTTAGGGTTGGAATGGCATTCTCTGTTTAGATTTAAGCACTTGGATTGCCACAGACTTAAGTTTCAGATATTAAAAATTCATTAGGCAACAATTCCACGTCCATGGTCAGAGTGGTGGTCATCGTGTGACCTAGTTCAGCATGCGCGCGTGCATGCATGCATGCAATTATTTAATACTTTGATTTTTTTTATTTTTTATAAATCAATTTCCAGTACCTCAATTTATTTTTTTCTTGACTCTTGATGACAATAATTTAGTGGCTTGGTCTGATCTCGTTAATAATATGGAAAAGTGAGCAATTCGGTCTCAAGCAACGTTACGACCCATGGGAAAAGCTGCCAAGAGATGGTTCATAACAGTATTAGCACCATGTAAATGATCGAGTTTACTTCCCCTCATCATAACAGAGCTACAGCAGCAGCAGCAGAAGCAAAGAGGACCCTTAGAATTATGAAGCTAGATTTCTTCAAGCAAATGAGGTGTCTTTTTAGTTTTATTTTTATTTTTATTTTTCGTGCTTGGTTGCTGGCAGTAGTTGCCTCGAACTATAGGAGGAAATGTGACGCACGATGTGTTCGAGGAAATGAGAACGACGTAGGCCTTTCCTTGGAATGGAATATTGGCAGGTGTCGGGTTTTGTATTCAACTGTTCGATGAATAACGTTAGGATAGGGATTTATACGTTACCCTCGCAAGTGGTGTCGCTGAAGCGTCCATGTTGAATGACAGACGCGACTTGAAGAAGTGACCGTTGGCTCTTGGAGCTCTTCGTCCTCCAAGTTATGAAATCCAGGGGACGAAGGATTTGGATGCCTGCTAGATTGGACGTCCTATGTCAGAATCTAAATAAAATTCCGTTCTTTTCTTAACTGAGGTGCACGCCTTTCGTTGCACGGTGTGATGCCCCCTTCCAATTAATTCCACATCAGATAATTTAGAAAGAATAAATAGTTTATAATCAGTTATGTGAGGTGGACAAGTACCAATTGGATTCTTTTTGGACTGTGATGGCTCAAGTTGGTGTAGATCTTATCTGTCTTGCTTTCTTGTAACGAAATGGATTTAGGGCCCGGATTGTTACAAAATGGTATCATTAGTCGGAAGTGCAGGAGCTAAGTGCCACACAGGGCAAAGTGTTACATCAATAAGGATCAATAAGGAGTCACACAGGGCAAAGTGTTACATCAATAAGGATCAATAAGGAGTCACTTCTTGAGCCTGTAGGTGAGAGCGTAGCACTCTCTCAATTAGTCCCATATCGGATAATTTAGGAAGGGTGAAATGGTTTATAACCAGTTAAGTGAGATGGACGAAGGATGTCGCCTCCCATCGCACCTTTAAGGGGCTCCTCTCAATTAGTCCTATTTAGGAAGGGTGAAATGGTTTATAACCAGTTAAATGAGATGGACGAGCTTCTAATCAAAGGAAGAATACGTTCGCATAAAACTAAGCCACCGAGTAGGTGTTTGGATGTGACAAGAAGCCTCTTCATTCCCTAATCTTATGGCATGATGCAATTAATTTGACGACTAGTCTTAAAATATTAATGTGGTAGGCTAAAATATACTTTTGGTCCTCAAACTTTCACTAGAAGTTTAATTTTATCTCTCAAACTCTTTATTGTTATAGCGCAATCCCTCACAAACATTGCATTATTGGCATTCTATTATTTAAGATTAGTTAAAATTAATGGAATAACTAATGAATCATCTTGATACGAATGCATGGATTATTATTTATCTTACATAGTAAGTTATGAATAAGTTACTGAGAGTTTAAGTGATAACCTAAATGTTCATGTCAAAATAACATGTTAGTTATTTCATCAATTTAAATCGATCCCATGTAATCCGTTAATAGAAAAACATTATTTCTAAATAGTTAAAGACTAAATTATAATAACTAAAGATTTAAGAAGCAAAATGTATTTTGAAAGTTTGAGAACCAAAATAATATTTTTGCCAAAGCATTATCCTAACCAATGAGACAAACACCATGCGGCTGCTACAATTTGATGACTAAAAGCTTCAAATACAATTCTAAGTTTTGTGATGACGCCAAATCATCGGCCTCGAGCGTGCGGTCGTCTCCTCCAGTGAGCTCCTCGCGCCTGCAAGTAAGTCCCGGGGGCCGGAGGGGGCCCCAGCGGGACCCTCCGACGCTCAAGTCAGTGGTCTGGGCATCAGCCGTGAGCTTGAGGAAGCTCCAAAGAGAAAAAGAGAGAGAGGCCCAGAGAGGAGCTCTCTCTGTGTGAGCGTTTAGGAGTGTTGAGTGTGTTACCTCCCTCTCATGGTCGAGGTCCCTCTTACCTTTTATAGATGCCTGGAATCCATGGGCTTGGGGCGTGATCACTTGTCAGAGCATTAATTGATAGCAGTACAGTGAAGCTTACCTCCATATGACGTGTCACGCTACAGGCCGTGTCCTGTCAGAGTTGATGGCTGCAGGGCGTGGCCGATCGTTATGGCGCTTGCCAGACGTGTCCCCTACGTCACATCATTGGTTGTTCTCTGCGGACAGTGATGGGTGACAAAGTTAGTCGTGTGGGTCCCAAGGTACAGCCCTTGGGGGAGAAGGATGATGTTGAGTTGAAGCCAACTATCCCTCGTAGAGTGTTGAGTATGGAGTGCTTGCGTGGTCCTGCTCATGCCCTTGGATGAGCTTGCATGACACTGTTCACGTACAAGGCTCTGTTCACTTACTTGCATGGCACTGTTAACGGCGAGGGAGCTTGGCAGCTTGGAGGTGTCGGCCTTGGAGGTGTCGGCCATCGGGGTTCGGCCCTGGGGGGGTCGGCCCTGGGAGGGGTCGGCTCTGGAGGGGTCGGCCCTGGGAGGTCGGCCCTGGAGGGGTCGGCCCTGGTGGGGTCGGCTCTGGGGGGGTCGGCCCAGGAGGGGTCGGCCCTGGAGGGGTCGGCCCTGGGAGGTCGGCCCTGGAGGGGTTGGCCCAGGAGGGGTCGGCCCTGGGAGGTCGGCCCTGAGAGGTCGGCCCTGGAGGGGTCGGCCCTGGGAGGTTGGCCCTGGAGGGGTCAGCCCAGGAGGGGTCGGTCCTGGAGGGGTCGGCTCTGGGGTTGAGAAGGAGAGCCAAAGCAAGATGCTCGCGACACTTCTTTCCATTAAATGGTCTTCAAGCCATTATGACCATTTCTGCACCATTAAAGGCTCCAGCCCATTGACTCGACCGAACATTAATGACGTAAGGTGGCCTTTGGGAAACCCACGCACATAACGTGACCTCTTATTCTCTTTCTTCGTTATGACGAGAGCAATGCCGTGGATGGGTGTTGGGAGCTGAGGCCGAAGGGGGGCTCCGTCAGTTTTCTTCCTTCACGATTCTCTAACAGCGTTGGATCAGCCACATCAGATGCCCCCTCGCCCCTGAGACAAAGCAGGCCTACCCGAGCAAGGCGAAAGGGGCGTTACCTCACAAGTGGCTGATCCTCGCCTGATGCAGGGCTTCATGTGCCGACGGGCATCGGGCTTCATGTGCCGATGGGTGTCGGGCTTCACACCTGGCTGTTGCAGGGCTTCATGTGCCGACGGGTGTTGGGCTTCATGCCTGGCTGGTGCAGGGCTTCATGTGCCGACGGGTGTTGGGCTTCACGCCTGGCTGGTGCAGGGCTTCATGTGCCGATGGGCATCGGGCTTCATGCCTGGCTGGTGCAGGGCTTCATGTGCCGATGGGTGTCGGGCTTCACGCCTGGCTGGTGCAGGGCTTCATGTGCCAATGGGCGTCGGACTTCATGCCTGGCTGGTGCAGGGCTTCATGTGCCGACGGGTGTCAAGCTTCATGCCTGGCTGGTGCAGGGCTTCATGTGCCGACGGGTGTCGAGCTTTTGTTGCTGAGAGCCGGTGGTACACCGCTCTGCCAGTGGTACACTGGGCTTCATGCCTGGCTGGCCCAGGGCTTTGGTGCCGACTGGGGTCGGGCTTTTGTTGCTGAGAGCCGATGGTACACTGCTCTGTCAGTGGTACACTGGGCTTCATGTCTGGCTGGCCCAGGACTTTGGTGCCGACCGGGGTTGGGCTTTTATTGCTGAGAGCCGGTGGTACACTGCTTTGCCAGTGGTACACTGGGCTTCATGCCTGGCTGGCCCAGGGCTTTGGTGCCGACCGGGGTCGAGCTTTTGTTGCTGAGAGCCAGTGGTACACTGCTCTGCCAGTGGTACACTGGGCTTCATGCCTGGCTGGCCCAGGGCTTTGGTGCCGACCGGGGTCGGGCTTTTGTTGCTGAGAGCCGGTGGTACACCGCTCTGCCAGTGGTACACTGGGCTTCATGCCTGGCTGGCCCAGGGCTTTGGTGCCGACCGGGGTCGGACTTTTGTTGCTGAGAGCCGGTGGTACACCGCTCTGCCAGTGGTACACTGGGCTTCATGCCTGGCTGGCCCAGGGCTTTGGTGACCGGGGTCGGGCTTTTGTTACTGAGAGCCGATGGTACACCGCTCTGCCAGTGGTATACTGGGCTTCATGCCTGGCTGGCCTAGGGCTTTGGTGCCGATCGGGGTCGGGCTTTTGTTGCTGAGAGCCAATGGTACACCGTTCTGCTAGTGGTACACTGGGCTTCATGCCTGGCTGGCCTAGGGCTTTGGTGCCGACCGGGTTGGGCTTTTGAAACGCCAACACGAGGTTGGTCTTGAAGGCTGATACAAGGTTGGTCTTCCCTGCATGACATTTTTAAGTGTCAATGAAAGAAAACTGTCTTAGGTGCATCGTACTTAGCTCTTGTAGCACCCCTGTTTTCCCTATGTGGATTTGAGCATTTCCGCCCGCTGGTGGTCTGCCCCCCAGGGAATCAAGTTGGGACGGAGCCTGGAGTCGGTTGATGATCAACTCCTCTCCGAAATGAAGCTGGGGACCCATCTTTGGAGTGCAGTGAAGAGAGAGATGGGATCCAGAGCCGGGGACGCTAGAGCGGAGCCACGGACAAGAGTCGGAGTCAAACTCGGGAGCTAGAGGTCGCCGAGGGAAGCCCGAGCAGCCAACGGCCGTTGAAGATGAGCGGCTAGGAGAGTCCGCTGAAGTCGGACGGTTAGGAGAGGATGTTGCTAGGAGTTATAGGATTCGGGCAGCCTCGACATTGATTCAAGGTAAGGAGCCCTCCAGCTTCCACGGTCCTTCTCTCTCCTGTGAAGTCTCATTACGTGCATGGGTGCATGTAATGCATCTGGACGCGGCTGCTTTGGGAGCTTTCACTCGGACCTAGGATGCGGCAGAGAGGAAGAGAAGCTTGTCTGGCGCTCGGGGATGTGGTGCTAGGAGCATGAAAATGGGAGCCTCTGGGGCTGGATCTGAAGCCGAGGCGCTAGCGCCGGGTCTGGAGAAGAGCCGATGCCTCGGGGCAGAGTCGGGAACCGGAGCCATGGCCGGACCTTCCTCTGCATCGCTGTCTATAGGAGAGAAGGCTGCTTGTGCGGTGAGTGGTGGCTCTCTGAGCTTTAAGTCGCTGATGGGCTTGATGATGTTGGACCTCTTGCTGGGGAGATTCCCAGCAGGATGAAGGATGGCTGGCCTGGGCAGTGACCAAAGGGCGAGTAGAAGCTTTTGCTCGCTGTTGCGTGGTCATAAGATGTTGCTTCTAGAGCTTTTGGACAGCCACCGTCAATGTTTGGATTTGTAGGATGAGTGGCAACATGTTCTGTTTGAATGGTCTGAGATAGTGGTGATGATGGAACGAAAGGCTGGCCTCCTGCTGCTCAGCTTGTTGAAGGTGCCCCCAGCTTAACTGGTGAAATCTTCACAATCCACCATCTTCATGATCCACCGTTTTGATAAAAAGGGATGAGGATCTGCAAACTAGCATCATTGATCCCCCCCTTCCTGGCGCGCCAATCTGATGACACCAAATCATCGGCCTCGAGCGTGCGGTCGTCTCCTCCAGTGAGCTCCTTGCGCCTGCAAGCAAGTCTCGGGAGCCGGAGGGGGCCCCAGTGGGACCCTCCGACGCTCAAGTCAGTGGTCTGGGCATCAGCCGTGAGCTTGAGGAAGCTCCAAAGAGAAAAAGAGAGAGAGAGGCCCAGAGAGGAGCTCTCTCTGTGTGAGCGTTTAGGAGTGTTGAGTGTGTTACCTCCCCCTCCTAGTCGAGGTCCCTCTTACCTTTTTATAGATGCCTAGAATCCGTGGGCTTGGGGCGTGATCACTTGTCAGAACATTAATTGATAGCAGTACAGTGGAGCTTACCTCCATATGACGTGTCACGCTACAGGCCGTGTCCTGTCAGAGTTGATGGCTACAGGGCGTGGCCGATCGTTACGGCGCTTGCCAGACGTGTTTCCTACGTCACATCATTGGTTGTTCTCTGCGGACAGTGATGGGTGACAAAGTTAGTCGTGTGGGTCCCAAGGTACAGCCCTTGGGGGAGAAGGATGATGTTGAGTTGAAGCCAACTATCCCTCGTAGAATGTTGAGTATGGAGTGCTTGCGTGGTCCTGCTCATGCCCTTGGATGAGCTTGCATGACACTGTTCACGTACAAGTCTCTGTTCACTTACTTGCATGGCACTGTTAACGGCGAGGGAGCTTGGCAGCTTGGAGGTGTCGGCCGGTGTCGGCCGTCGGGGTTCGGCCCTGGAGGGTCGGCCCTGGGGGGGTCGGCCCTGGTGGGGTCGGCCCTGGAGGGGTCGGCCCTGGTGGGGTCGGCTCTGGGGGGGTCGGCCCAGGAGGGGTCGGCCCTGGAGGGGTCGGGGGGGTCGGCCCTGGGAGGGGTCGGCCCTGGAGGGGTCAGCCCTGGGAGGTCGGCCCTGGAGGGGTCGGCCCTGGGAGGGGTCGGCCCTGGAGGGGTCGGCCCAGGAGGGGTCGGTTCTGGAGGGGTCGGCCCCGGGGTTGAGAAGGAGAGCCAAAGCAAGATGCTCGCGATACTTCTTTCCATTAAATGCTCTTCAAGCCATTATGACCATTTCTGCACCATTAAAGGCTCCAGCCCATTGACTCGACCGAACATTAATGACGTAAGGTGGCCTTTGGGAAACCCACGCACATAACGTGACTTCTTATTCTCTTTCTTCGTTATGACGAGAGCAATGCTGTGGATGGGTGTTGGGAGCTGAGGCCGAAGGGGGGCTCCGTCAGTTTTCTTCCTTCACGATTCTCTAACGGCGTTGGATCAGCCACATCAGTTCTCATTGTCAAGATTCCATGCAACTCTAATCTTTATCCTAATCCTACAAATAAGCTGTCCAAGAAATGCAATCATAAAGTTCATTAATCAATAAGTATTTGTATCTTAGCCAACATCAGCTTATGAGGCTTTCATCATCAATTTGGCATGTATTTTTTAATTCATGGCTGTTATTGACGTCTCTAACCCTAACAACAGTCTCTAATATAAACAATTATCATGGGCTTGTCACCTTTATTGAGATTTTTTTAGTTCACATCATGAGTAGGAGTGAGAGGAGGAACAAATGGCGTAGCATTGCTTTTCTTCTTATTTAGTTCTGCTTTGCCACGTTGCCATCGGGCTTGCGGGAGCCATGTACGGTTGATTACTTACTTAAACCAATCATTCTTATTGCTCAATTATAACAAGTATTGGACTGTGTTAGTCGTCGTTATATAGGATTTAGAAATCTAATTAATAACTTCTTAACTAATTTTAAATAAAATTTTAAATTATTATAAATTATATTAAAATGGATTCGGTTCAAAATCTATGTAGATTAAAAAATAATGCAAATAAGCTCTATGCATTTGTACTTGGATTCAATTGTATTTGAATTTCTAACATGATTAGAATGTTAAAGTTTGAATAGAGAAGTAAGAGAGATCCTAATCTAGTCAATATTATAATTTTTTTAGTTAGTTTTATTTGATTTTTTAAATAAAAAATAAAATTTGATTTTAGGTAGCACCATGTATCGCTTCGATCTATGAGACTCTAGTCTTGAACATGTAAATTATGGAATTTAGTCTCTGACCTATGTGAGATGAGATGAGTGTGATAAACAAAAAAAAAAAAAAATAGTCTTAAAATTTGAATCGATATATCTTTAGCATATCTTAGGATTTTTTTTTTTTTTTGGCAAGATGCCTCATTTTCAAGTCCTTACAAATTATATAATTGTTTACAAAAGATCGAAACCTTATACACAAAAGTTTAATGACGCAGACATTTTCCTCATTGCTTGTGTTATAAATGCTGGCTTCTGCTTGCTATGGGTACGAAGGGCAGGGGGTGGTGATTGCCGCGGCGAGCCAGGCTATATCTGCAGCAACGCCGCGCGCGGAGTCGGTGTACCAAACCAAGTGCATGACCTTTGTCCCTTTATTCTGCAGCAAATTTGATATTATGATCAATCTATGTTGATTCGTGCTTGCTTAGTATAATCATTCGTTTATACTAAAAAAAAAAAAATCGATATATCAAACCAATCCCTTGCAAAGCATAGATATTAGACTCGGTCCGAGTATTGACATGGCAAATAGCTTGAGTTATCGGATCATTGATTTAACCGATAGATCGATTAAATCATTAATTAATTATTTTATATAAAAATATATTTTTATTAATAAAAATTAATTTTAATAAAAAATTTAAGGTTATCATAATAATAAAATTCATGATCTCATTTGGTTTGGACTGAATTGATCGATTCATGAGTAAATCGGATGGATTGATCAAATTATTTTGGATCATTTATATATCCAGTTTTATTTTAAAACTGAACCGGCTTGATCTTTGAATCCTGATTCAACTTTCAATCGATCAATTTGACCAAATTTTGACAACTATGCTACAAAGGAGGCACAATTATCATCAAAATCATCGACTTTTGCCCCCAACCTGACTGCCGAGGAGCCATTGGCCCGCTCGAAACCCGCAAAATAAAAATCTTATTCGTTAATTAAGCCTTCACAGGTAACATACTTTTGGATCACAAACTCTAGCTCAAGACCTATTTTAATCCTCAATTTTTATTTATTATTATTTAATTTTTTTTATTAAAAAAACATCATCATATTTAACATATAGAATAAGTTAAATTAATAAAATAATTAATGTATTATTTGATACAAATATGTGAATGATTATTTGATTACTTAATAACTTGCCATATAACATAAATGATAGTTCATCATCAAAGTGGCATGCCAGCTATATTATTAATTTTAATTGATTTCATATAACCAAAAGTTAGAAATGTAATATGTTTAAAATATAAATGTAAGGGATTAGATTATAATAATTGAAAATTTAAGGATTAATATAAATTTGAGTTGAGGTTGAGGATAAAAAAGAATGTATTTTTTCTACCATGCCATTACGGTTCTTGGGGCTTCATATGTTAAGCCAAGTCTTTCTTTCTCTTCTCTTTCTCTCTATCTCTATCTCACACATACAAAAACAACGTACGAGAGATGGTGTGTGGCTTTAATGAATCCAAGAATAAATAAGGCAACGAACCGTTAAGGACTCGATAAGAAGATGCGTGCATGCATTATAGGGATGAATTAATGAATTTGTGCACCCAAGTTATGTTAACTGGTTATTGTTTGTGGCATGTGTTTGATATTTTTATTTAGGATTAAACTAGAGTATTTAAATTTTTAATTTTTTTTTTAATGCTGAGCTTCAATCCCATCCATTCAAAGCCTTATTCATCGTTCAAAAGCTTCTTTTATCATCTTTTTATGCTTTTAAACCCTTTTTTATTTGATACTATTTATATACAATTGGAAGCATTATAAAAAATTAAAAAAAAAACTTTTTTATTTTTCTTTCAAAAATGGTGGATGAGATTACCCATTGTCATTTTGTGAAAATAATAAAGGATGGATTGCTCATGTCAAATACTAAGAAGACACTCACTAAGATTTAAAACATTGAATCCTTCTCCAAATGAAATAGTAGGTTCCAACCTTTTTACTTGCGCATATAGTTTAGCAAGATCAAATATTTTTGCCAAAAGTATGCTTTACATTGAGTGAGGAAACCAACTTCTATTAGAACTTGACGGCTGAGACTGCTTGCAAGAGAGGACTGGAGAGGTTGATCCATGGGAGTTGGTCTAAAATGCTGACAGTGTTTTGTATTCTAGTTTACCAGCAAGACAACTACTCAACTCCATAATCTATCTTAAGGGAGTGCACACATGAAGTGCTTTCTAAGAGTTAAGTAACGGGCTATCTAATAGGATTGGGTAGGATTAGATCAATAAAGTTATGAATGTTAATAACTAGAATTTTGAAATCAATCTTGATTAAATTGTTTATAGGCTCTCAGAGGCATGGCCCATCTCCCGCTGCTTCGTGTGGAGGAGTTCTTGGTCCATAGGACAAGGCATGTTGTGCCATTATTTTTTGGTGCGTAGATGAAACTAATTTGTTGGTAAAGAAAGTCGAATTCAACCATGGCTTAAATTCGCACTGTAGAATTGATTCTAACTTTTTCTAGCCTTCATCCATCGCTGGTAATCCAAATTGACCGGCCATTAATTGGCTTCTTGGTACCTATGCTCAAACCTGATGTCATGAAACCCGCTAGAGAGAGGTCAAATGGAAGAACCTGTTTAGTTTTTTTTTTTTTTTTTTTTTTTGTTACAAACGGAAGAACCTATTTAGTTGTCTGTAATTAAGAGTCCAAACTCGGTTCAAGTTAAGAGAGTCCACCTCGAAATTTTGTTGGTCCAAAGTGAAGTTAAATCTAGTGCTCGCCTGAGTCAATTTGGAGGACATAAAGCTCCAAGCATCCTGCCCGGAAAGTTGCAGTCATTATTGATTGTAAATAGCTAAATTTGATAGGTGTGATATGGTTGAAATGTCTAATTTTGTTTCACTTCTACTAAAGATAAAGAATCCCCTTGCATGCTTGTCACCATAAATTTTAAAATATCAAATGTATATGCTTAAATTCTTGATTATATAAACATAAACTACTTTTTTAAATATTAAAAATATGATGGTCCATTAAATTTCATATTTGATTACTTAAGAATAGTATCGTTAAAAAAAGATATTAGGCTAACCATGAATTAAAAGTCACAAGCTAAAACTGATAGAGATATAGACTAAAAGATATGCTTTATGTTATGTCTTTACATTTTAATGAGAATTCATTTTGAACATGTGTGCCATTTACTATATATGTGCATGTGTCTAGTATTTACAAGAGTATTTGATCTAGTGTGTAGAGTACGGCTTACACACAGAAGACTAGATCATCAGTTCTTTTGGAATACAAGTTTATTGTTCACAGTTTTAGATGGAATTGGACACACCATCAGTAGAACTGTAGCATAAATTTTTAGTAGGTCTGTCTTGATTACGGGGAATGGTTTATTCTAACTATTTATGCTAGTACACTTTGTGTGTATTGAACAGGACCCAGTTGAGTTAATTATTTTATACTGACTTTATAAAATAATTTAAAACTCATAAATATTATGATTACTTATGCTCTTAATCTGAATTCTATTTCTAGACACGTGTATGTAGTGATTATTGCTTTGATTACACATAGAGTGAGATTCTATATGAGTCAATAAATCAGTGGGTTGAGCATAATATTATATATATGGTGAATATTAATAGTTGAAGGAATCCACGTCTTTTAATTTGGATTGATGATATCTCCTTGAGAAAGCTTATAAGTTTTGATTGTATTAAATCTTGCAAGTAAATTTGTATCCAATACATCAATAAGTTAAGTGGATAAGTCTCAAGGATAATAACAGCCAATTAAATTATATTGTCAGTAATTATATTTTAATTGGTGGTATCTGTAATCTTAACGTGGGGAGATAATAAGTATTTAATATTAAGGATATAATTCGAATATGATTAGGAGTACAATTATAATTCTTTAGTGGAATGAATTGTAATTTACGTAATTGAATCCTAACCCGGGATAGGATTGGGAGATTTAATTACGTGGGAAGTCTTTTTCATATTTGCCTATTGGTCCCTGTTGTAGCCCTATAAATACCCTCTCAGTTGGTTGCTAGGGTTAACGTTTTTGAGGAAAAAGAAAAACAAGAAACCCTAGGTCGGCCGAGAGATCCCATCATCTTGTGAGAGAAGGAAGGTATTTTCGGAAATACGGTGGAAGCTAAAAAGTTGAGGTCGAGCAATCGAATCAAAGTGTTCCAAAGTTCAAATCTGAAGGTATGATCTTATACTCATAGATTAGAACGGTAAAGTTTTTTGTATTACTCATATACGCTATAGCCGTGATCTTGGGGTATTCTGCGCTTCCCAACAAAAACCTATCCCCATGTTACCAGGATTGCTAATCTTAAACTGAAATGCAATCCTATATTATCTTAGATAATTAGTCATAAGTTAAACCATGACCCTCTGTTATACTAGATTGTCAGTCATGGGTTATATAGCACACCTCCATATTATATTAGATTGCCAGTATAGATTAAAGTATGCCTTTATTTCCTTTTTAGTTTATTACTCAGAAACTAAGTATGTTACATTAGACTGTCAGTCATATTGGATTGCTAATCATGAGTTGGAGCACGGACGTAATGAGTTCAATGCTGAATAGATGATTTAATATTATTGTCCATTTGAAAAATAATATATTTAATTAACTTTGATAAATCGTTCTCGAAAAATTTATGTTTTAAGATTATTGATTCTCCTCTTCTTGAAGGTAAAGGGCTAGATATGGTGACATAGGAGCTTTCGTTCTGTAAGATTTTAGGCTTGATAAAAAAGCATTTTATCCTCCAAGCCGCATGGTGTTCTGACCAAAGGAGTTGCTTGCACGATACTGCATTTTTCATTTTTATGACAAAAAATAAAAAAGAAAACTTTGATATAATGCTAACCATATTGTTAAGTGTATTAATGTATTAATGCTCTTGCATATCTTGAAATGTTAGATTTTACCTTGAATAAATTTATTCTTGGGAATATTTTGGGAATAAAATGGATATATTAATATATGCAGAGAAATTGAAATTTAATGCTTGCTATCTTATAAAGTCCATCTTATACTTAATGCTAATACTGGTTATATTAAATTGCATATTATCATTAATGCATATTTATAAATTATTTATAATAAATATATTATATAATAATTTATATATAACATGATATATAAAATTAGTATATTATATTATTATACTACAATATAATTAATGCATCATATTATATTAGTAATTTTATTTATGATATACTATAAGATATAATATAATATATTATTATATTATATTATACTATATTATTATGTATATAATAACAAAATATAATATGATATTATATTATACTGTTGTAGTAATATAAAATAAATATAATCAGAAGATTTTGTTATTTTAAGATTAATAATCTTATATCCCATAGAAAACTAACATAGTGATCTTAGATCACCAATGATCTAAGATCACTGGGATGATCCCAAAATGCTCACAAATATATCCTAAATGAATCTACAATAGAATACATTTGTAAATAAATTCCCATATCTAGCTTACTATATAAAATTATGAAATTATAATAAATTCTCATATTTGGAATAAATGAAGATGAAATTAATATTTTATTCCTCTAAATTGCCCTCTTTAATAATTAATTAGAAATGATGATTTAAAAATTATTATGTTAATTATATTCTCAAATCACATTTAATTATACTAATAATAAGAGTATAATTTTATTAACTTGTAATTAATAAATTATTAATCCATAATTTATTAATGTTTATGATATTATATAATTATAACTAATAATATTATAGCATTATAACAATATTATTATTGCACTATATTATAGTATAATATTATGATATGTTTTTATTAAATAATATTAGTTGATATTAGAATATATTATAATATTACATATATTAATAATACATTTTTGTTTACTAAATATTTAATAATACAATCATAATTTTATATTGTATTAATATTATGAGATATAATATTTACTATGATATTCGATAATACTAATATTCACATAATAATATTATATTAACTATTATATTGTATAGTTTATCATAATAATTATATCATAAATCTATTATTTTGGTCAAAAATATTGACCATTGACAACTTGACTAGGTTATTTTCATCTTTCTTTTTTCGTTCTATAAAGTTGATTTGTCAATTCAATCTAAGTTGAAAGAATTTATCATATGTCATCCGTCTGTATCAAAAAAAAAAAAAATTTATAATATTGAAAGCAATTTAATGATTTAATAGTTGAGATTTTGAATATATTTTATTTGCAAATAGAGCGAAGCATATATTTTAAATAAATTTCATAAAAAGCATGGGATTCACTGACTCCAGAAAGAGGTGTGAACGAGTTACACCCTTGTCGATATGGCAATTTGAAGATACCTTACGTCAAGCTTTGCCACGTCTAGGGGCATCACTGATGTCATCTCAATCTAACTCTACCATTAGCGGCGAGGATAATAATTTTTATGGCATCAGCAGTACGCAAAACTCTACTATCAAGTTTTAAAAAAGTAAAAATAAAAGCAAATTTAAGATTCTGTTATTTATTTCATATGAAGATCCATAAAAGTAAAAAATATTGAAGCTAAACTGAAACATTATATCATGCAATGTTATGTACTGACAAAATAATAAGATTTTTCTTGTTTAAGGAAAAGAGAGTTATATTTTTGTAAGGGTAGAGCATACATTCGGATTATCAAAAATAAAATTCAGTATAATCTATTATGATGCAATGAGAATTCCGTGAATGATCATCAGTTCTAGTGAAAGACTATTTCAATAATTACAAAAAAAATTATGGCAGCAATTAAGTGTAGAATTTTAAGCACCTTCCTATATTATTTTGTATGATCGTCATTGCTTATTGATTTTATTTATTTTTATATGAAAGAAACTTTTTTTTTCTTTTCTCTTCTCAGACAAATCTCGGTGACCAAAAAAAAGGCACTATATATTTCTCCAACTTTTTCAGTACAATGCACAAGTAATAATGCATGCCTTTTTTTGGCGCATGTCAACCCAATCTTCGCATCAATCAAATCCTCCAAAAGATGTCGCAGGCCCAATCTTTGAAGGAAGCTTTGGCCTTTTTTTCTTTTTTTTTTTAATACTGACGAACGATCACACTGCTTTAAAATAAATTAAATTAAGATATTAAAGTATATAATTTATTGTAAAATGACAGGACATAATTTTCATTGGACTGAATGGTGAGCTACAGCCGAGGCGATCCAATCAACTGCAGTATTGACTTTTCTGTAAACATAACGGATTATCGAAGCACAGATAGATTAGAGAACAGCCCATATATCTCAAAGGATTTTATGAAGAATAATAATCAGCATTCCATCTGATCTAATAGATAAATGTAAGAGGATCTTCTTTAATAATCATTCGATAAGAATGTAAGGTACGAATTGTGTAAGTGATGCGAATCCATACAGTATGGAACTCAGCCACGAGCAACTAGCCCTTCGGCCCTGATAATAAATCAAGAACCAGCGGTACGACACAAGAAAGCTTTGGCCTTTGGCTATTAATATTAGCAGGTGGCATTATGGTGATCGGCAGACGGCTATTAAATTTAAATGCCTCTTTAGCCCACGTTTTTTATCTTTCTTTGGACAGGATAGTTTTCTTTCCTTCGATGACCGACCGATTCGCCTCGTGTCGGAAAAGAGCACGTATCATTTAATGTGATAAGAAGGCAGGTTCTGCCGCCGTCTCCTTCTTCCTCGCTCCTCCTGGTCAGCAAAAATTACTGGCTGGATCTCTTCTGCCATTAATTTTAGCGTAGTGCCTTCTTTTTTCTGGAAGCCTTATCTCTTTTTTTAAATTTCCACTGATTGCAGCGAAAAGGAATGAGCTTTCTGCCATTTTCATCGCTCGGAGAATGGATTTGGAGAGCGGACCCTACGCCAATCCCATCACGGTGCGTTTTTTCTTTGCTAAAATTCGGATTTTGGACCTCTTAGAGCTCAAAGGTGGCAGCTTTGATCGGTTTTGGGGCCGCAGAGGGAGTCGTGGAGGACAGTCTTGACGCTCGCCTACCAGAGCCTTGGCGTGGTCTACGGGGATCTCAGCATTTCGCCGCTGTATGTCTACAAAAGCACCTTCGCCGACGACATCAAGCACTCTGAGAACAACACGGAGATTTACGGCGTGCTCTCCTGTGTCTTCTGGACCCTCACCCTGATACCCTTCTCAAATATGTCTTTATAGTCCTCAGAGCTGATGATAATGGCGAGGGCGGCACCTTCGCTCTCTACTCCCTCCTCTGCCGCCGCGCTCGCCTTGGTTTTCTCCCCAATGGGCAGCTGCTCGCCGACGAGGAGTTTCGGCGTATAAGAAGAAAGACTGCGAAGGCGATGCCGCCACCGCCGCCGCCGCTGCCCCCCGCAGTGGTGGCACGGCTGCGGACAGGATGAGGAGGCTGCTGGAGAACCACCACGTTCTGCAGCGCTTGCTGATGATCCTCGCGCTACTGGGGGCTTCTATGGTTATTGGCTCTGCCCCTTAATTTTAGATTTTATCTTTCTTTTCGTTGATTGGTGTTCTCTTCTCTTTGTTTTAATTCTGCTATTGCTGGTCGGCAGTTTTCACGGCGGTCTCCGGGTTTGAATTTTGTACGTCCATGGGACATCATCAATGTAAGAAAGTTACTTATTAATCACCGTTCAACATATGTTTGGATTGCAAGGAGTGTGGTTATTAGTCAATGTAGCTGTGATTGATTTTTCTTTTAAAAGATGCATGTTTCTCCCAAACACTAATTTTTTGTCCTTGTCTATATTTTTTTTAATATATATTTTCAAGCTTCTTTGAGAAATTGTGAGATAAATTATCCGTCTTTTAGGTACTTTCAGGCCAAATTAAAGTCCTTGATGGCTTGAAATGCCAGAAATTGCTGATTTGGAATGAATAATCACATCAAATTCTTGCATTGACTTATGCATGATTAACTATGTGCAATTTATTGGTATCAATTCTGATGTGTATTGTTGTTTGGTTTGCTTTTGTTTTATTATGTATTCCTGTCTACCATTTGTGAACTAGTTTATTTAACAAAGATATCTCTGAAAATAAACTTAATCAACAAGTCGAGTGGCAAGGAAGTAGGAAAAAGTATTGCCACAAACTTGGTCTGACTCCTCTGTAAGTTACTCATGCATTTATTTAAGTTGTTTAGAAGCATTTTTGGTGAGCTTGTGGGGGTCGAGTTTCAGATGATTCTGGATGCATTAACCATTTTTGATTACCTAGGTACAACTGCTATCAAGGAGTACATTGTTGACTTTTTTTTTCCGTTTAAAAAAGGAAAGTTAAAAAAAAACAATAAAGGACCCACGCCAGCAATTAATGCTCGCGTGGGGGTAACAAAGGCCTAACGGATAATATATATATATATATAATATAATATAATATATATATATATATATATATATATATATATATATATATATGGATAGGTTAAAGAAATAGAATAGTAAGGGATTCAAATCTAAAAGCTTTATTTTATTATTTTAGATCTGCTGTTGTAAGAGCTTGGAGTTCTTGCATCTTGCACCTCATCCGATCGTGCTCGTGGTAGAAGGATCGGATCGAGCCGGATCGTTGTACCATGGGGACAAATCGCCAACAACCCGCACGAGGGGACGAAAACTTGTCCTTAGGGCAGTGTCCAACACGCCTCGACCAGCTAGATTCCTTTTATATTTAGTTTATATTTTGAATTAAAATTTTTAGATTAATTTTCTAGCATTTTCTAGAAAAAGATTTTACAAAATCAAAAATAATTTTCTAACAGCTAAGGACAAGTTTTCCTATCATTAGAAAGTGCTAGATTTTATTATAAGTAATTTTAAAAAAATTCTTACTTTTGAATCTGTGCAGAAGCCTTAGAATTTATTTTAAAAAAAGTGTTTTGAATTTAAAATTTAAAATTCAAAATTCAAATTTGAAATTCAAATTTTGAAATTTAAAATTAAAAAATTGAAACTCAAATTCAAAATTGAATTATTTGAGTTAATTCTTGCTTAGTGGTTATATTATTATTGCAAGTAGTTTCTAGATTTAATTCTTTTGAATTTAAATTTAAAATCTAGAAATATCTGAAAAATCTAATTTAAAAATTCAAATTATAAGGCTAAACCTTCAATTTTTTGATTGTGCAGAACGAATTAAGCAACCAACTTACTCAAAATGGGTTCTAATGATCTTAGTATAATCAAACCTGAAAAATTTAATGGATCATTTTTTAGGAGGTGGCAAAGCCAAGTGAAATACTGGCTTACCACTTTAGGCCTATTTTCTGCCATAGAATTATCAGATCCCAAATCCAATACTCAACAAGGTTCTTCTAGTATAGTTGATACTTCCTCTTATCAACATCAAAAACGCTCCAAGAAATAGATTTTCATTGTAGACATAGAATTTTAAGTGCTCTATCTGATAATCTTTATGATGTCTACCTTCCCACTAAAACTGCTAAGGAACTTTGGGATGCCCTTGAGGCTAAATATGGGATGGATGATGCTGGTCTAGATCGATTTACATCTCAAAATTTTGAAAGTACATAATGGTAGATTCCAAACCTATTAATATTCAAATTCATGAATTCCAAGATTTTCTTAGAAAGTTTGAGTTGACTGGCTGTAGTTTTTCTGAAAACTATAAGGTCCAATCCTTAGTAGATGCCCTTCCACCATCTTGGTCATCCTTTACTCGAGAGCTAAGCCATAAGCAAGGTAGCTTGATCCTAACAGAAGTGATTAACTCTATTAGGATTGAAGAAGAACACCGGTTTAAGCTCAATCAAAATCAAAAGACCGATCTTGGACCTAAAATCAATCTGATCGAGTCAAATCCAACTCCAAATCAATTCAAACCTAAGGGAAAGAATTTTAAGAAGAAGAAATTTCAATCTAGATCCAACCAATCATACAAACCTTCTCAGAACCGATCAAATCAGAACCGACCGAATCAAAAGTCAAAAAATTATAAAGGCACATTTTGTTTTGTGTGCGGAAGGACAAATCATGTGGCGAAGGACTGCTACCACCGAAAGACTGAACCATTGAGGAAATCATCTAAACCATAAGTTAACGTGGTTGAGAGTGGTGCTGAGCTTTCTTTCAGGTCGGTAAATTCAAAATTTTTAATTAACTCAACCCAATCTTCTTGTAATTGGTGGCTTGATTCAGGAGCTAATGTTCATGTTTGTTTGATCATTCTTGATTCTCCACCTTTCAGGAATCAAGTGGAGGAGGTATGACACTTGGGAATAATTCTTCAGCACAAGTGCTTGGGAAAGGTCAAGTGGATCTAAAGATGACATCTGGAAGATTCTGGTCCTTCACGAAGTGCTGTTAGTTCCTAGTGTTAGAAAAATTTGATTAGTGGATCTCTCCTTATATCTAGAGGATATAAAATTGTTCTAGAGTCAAATAAAGTTGTAATTACTCGTAATAATGAGTTTGTTGGTAAAGGCTTTGTTTGTGAAGGTCTTTTCAAATTAAATGTATCCTCTAAGTTATCTAATAAAAGTTCTATTCTTTTTAATGTTGAATCTTCAAATGTTTGGCATAGTAGACTTGGTCATGTGAATTTTGATCGTATTCATTACATGACAAATCTTAATCTAATTCCTAAAGTTCATATTGATAGAAAGTTCAAATGTGAGATTTGTATTCAAGCCAAGATGCCAAGAAAACCTTTTAAATCAGTAAATAGGAGTTCAATACTTCTTGAATTAGTTCATAGCGATGTATGTGACTCTACCAAGTTTCCTACACGGGAGGAAGTCGTTACTTTATAACATTTATTGATGACTTCTCTCGATATTGTTACATATATTTGATAAAATCTAAGGATGAAGTATTAGATAAGTTTAAGATTTATAAGGTAGAAGCTGAAACCCAAACTGAGAAAAAGCTTAAGAAATTTAGGTCAGATTGCGGTGGTGAATATACCTCAAATGAAATGACTCTATTTTGTCAAGAATATGGGGTTATTCATGAAGTTACACCACCATACTCTCCTCAGTCCAATGGTGTAGCTGAACGAAAAAATCGTACATTAATGGATATGGTTAACTCAATGTTAATAAGTTCAGGCGTACCCGAAAACTTGTGGGGGGAAGCTTTTTAGCTGCATGTTATATTTTAAATAGGATACCCTTTAAGGATAGTCCTAAAACACCTTTTGAGCTTTGGAAAGGTAGAACACCCAGGCTAGATTATCTTAAAGTGTGGGGATGCTTGGCTAAGGTAGGAATACCTAAACCCAAGAGAAGAAAAATAGGACCTAAAACCGTAGATGCTATCTTTATAGGTTATTCCTTAGATAGCAGTACAAATAGGTTTCTAGTGATAAACTCTGATATAAGTGGCATCTCAAATAATACTCTTATCGAATCAAGAGATGCTACTTATTTTGAAAATGTTTTTCCTTTCAAGAACCAAGTACCAAATCATCTCTCTTCTAATCCTTTCTTGGTTCATGATTCTTTTAAAGCTAGGTCCTCTAATGAGTTAAAGAAAAGAAAAGATCTAATTTTGAAGGTGGACCTTTTGAACTTAGGAAAAGTTCAAGGATAAGGAAGAAAAAGATCTTGGTGAAGGTTTCTTTACTTTCCTAGTCGAAGGTGAACCTTCTTCTTTTTCAGAGGCGATGTCTTCTCCTGATGCTCCTTTTTGGAATGAAGCTATTCTTTCTGAATTTAATTCAATCTTACAAAATAAAACTTGGATCTTATCTGATTTACCCCTGGAAGCAAACCTTTAGGGTGTAAGTGGGTATTTAAGAAGAAATTTAGACCTGATAGTTCAATAGAAAGTATAAGGCTAGATTAGTAGCCAAAGGGTATAACCAAAAGAAAGGGTTAGATTTCTTTGATACCTATTCTCCTGTAGCTAGAAAACAACCCTTAGATCACTTCTTGCTATTGCTTCCATTCATAAGTTAATCATTCATCAAATCCTGATCAATCTCATTGGGTAGCCTTAGAAAGAGTGTTCCGATATTTAAAGGGAACACTTAATCTCTCTTTGATGTTCACTGAATACCTGAGGTGGTTGAGGGTTAGTGATGCTAATTGGGTCACTGATTCTCATGATTTAAAATCAACCACCGAATATCTCTTTCTTCTTGGCGGTGCTACTATTGCTTGGGAATCCACTAGGCAAACTATCATTTCTAGAAGCACCATGGAGGCCGAGTTGATAGCTCTGGATACCACCTGTAATGAGGCAGAGTGGATAAAAAATCTCAATACCTTTGGTACCTAAGCCAGTTCAAGCTATATCAATCCATTGTGATAATAAGGCCGCAATTGAACTGACAAATCAAAAGAGTACCAATAAAAAGATGAATCGCCATATACGGCTTTGTCATAAGTCTATAAGACAACATAAGAAAAATGATGTTATCTCTTTGGAATTTGTCAAATCTGAGAAGAATTTGGCAGATCAATTAATCAAGGAATTATCTAGGAGTGGAGTCCTAGATTCATCGAGGGGATGGGGCTTAAGCCCATTATTTGGTCACCAGCAGTGGATACCCAACCTCTGTGATTGGAGATCCCATGAATGAGGTTCAATGTGGTAGAAACGAAGCTGATTGAGTGATCGTGTTAGAGCATAAATTTTTAAAAATATTTTTCAACCCATCCCTATGATGAGTGCTTTTATAAAGTGACAAAGTAAATTTGTGTAAGATTGAGTGATTCTCTTAATGGATCCAAGGTAGGTTATTGCAGGGTATTAGTCACAAATACCCTTGGAAGATTCGCCTATATAAAATTGTCATATTAGGCCGTGACTAAAGGTTTGGGCTAACCTTAAAAAATTTCTCATGAAAAATCAAGGTACTAAGCGCAAGGCCTTTAATATGCGCTGACTGCTTAAACCCAATTGATCCATACTGTGTGTGTGATTAATAGAAGTCTGAGTCAAGGACCTAGTTTAAGGTCTAATCCACTATGGTTCCTTCAATGTATGCAATCAACACTAAGTGAGGTTCAATCCAAAGGATACCTTACCTATTGCGCAGTATAAGATGCCCTAAAATTAATATTATACCATTTATTATTTTTCTTTTATTTAAAAACTTTTGTGGGGGATTGTTGACTTTTTTTCCGTTTAAAAGAGAAGTTTTTTTTTAAAAAGAAAGCAATAAAGGACCCTTTGCTCGCGTGGGACGTTCTCTGAACGCTCGCCAGCGAGCGTTCCGGGATTTAATCTTTTGCAAAACGCTCGAGCGTTCGCTCGAGCGTTCTGATTTTTCTTCCATTCCGAGATAACGGTAACAAAGGCCTAACATATATATATATATATATATATATATATATATGGATAGGCTAAAGAAATAGAGTAGTAAGGAATTCAAATCCTAAAAGCTTTATTCTATTATTTTAGATCTGCTGTTGTAAGCGCTTGGAGTTCTGCATCTCAACAAGCTACTGGTAAAAGGTTTTTTATTTAATTATTTTTATGATTATATTTTTTTTCTTTGGGCATCTGAAGTTTCATTGAGTTTGCACCTTCCATCCGATCGTGCTCATGGTAGGAGGATTGGATCGAGCCGAATCGCTGTATCTTGGGGACAAATCGCCAACAACCCGCACGAGGGGCGAAAACTTGTCCTTAGGGTAGTGTCCAACACGCCTCGACCAGCTAATTCCTTTTATATTTAGTTTATATTTTGAATTAAAATTTTTAGATTAATTTTCTAGCATTTTCTAGAAAAGGATTTTTGCAAAATCAAAAACAATTTTCTAACAGATTTCATTTATGATATTAATATTATTGTTGCATACAATTAGAACAAAAGCTAACAAAGTTTCAGGGAGAAATGCTTGAAACACTACATTTGCACTGGTTAAGTTGTGCAAGCTTTGCAGTATCTTTGTGATTATCAAAATTGGTTTGATATCAGATCGGTAACATGTGGACTTAAGTTTATGATGAAGAATGAAAAGTCATTAGCATGAAGAAAGTTAAAAGGCTGGGGAGGGATTACCCATTGTGATGCTGACTAAAGTTATGTAAAGTTGTGTTGGTACAAATGAAGTCCCACGCATACTTACACTGGACTTATGATGTTTCATTGACCAACCAAAGCAAATATTTTTTAACTTAACTTTTTCATAGTTTCATATGCAAAAACCATTGCACTACATATTTGAAGTGAAGTACTGAATTTTAATTAGAAATTTTGAGCTGTGCTCCATAGAAACCCTGGTGCTGATGGTACGGGTATAAAGAAAAAACACTGATAAGCTGGGTGAATCAGACTTTTATTAGACAAGAAGCATGGACATTACAAAGTCATAATCATCTAATGGAAACTATGTCAGCAATGAAATTTGCTTTACATTCTGTGTCAAACTCTTCTATATGTGAATCTGATTGTCTAGGATGTTTTACTTTGTCGGTTAATACAAGATCAAAAAAAAAAAAAAATTGCTTCATAATGCTGGCAGAATTTTGCATGTAAATAAATATTTTCAGCACATGAATTGCTGGTTTGCCTTTGGATGTACAACCGCATTAGGAGCTGCTCTCAAATTAGTCATTGTTCAAATAGTTGGTTATCTGATGTTTACCATTTAAAAAAAAATTCTATCTGCAGATCTCACGGTTCCTTTTACGTGTCTTATATTGTTCTTCCTCTTTGCTCTGCAACATTATGGTACTCAGAAGGTAGGCTTCCTGTTTGCACCGATTGTTATGACCTGGCTGTTGTGCATCAGCATCATTGGCATCTATAATATTTCCGTTGGAATCCACATGTATATGAAGCCCTCTCCCCATACTACTTGTACAATTTTTTGAAGATGACCCGAAGAAGTGGCTGGATGTCATTGGGTGGAATCCTATTATGCATTACAGGTACGTCAAATTTACTTGATTTGCTGGGTTTCCTTTCTGTGACCTCCATGAATTGCTCTCTCTCTCTCTAACACTTTCTTTCTAATAGGCTCTGAAGTTATGTATGCAGACCTGGGACATTTCTCACAATCATCAATAAAGGTGGAATCTGGGTACCACTTTCTGTAGATATCTGCTGAATTGGTCTGGTTACTTGTCTTTATAATCAAATTTCATTGACATTAATCTAGAAATTGTTTGGCCTTTTGCACTATACTCTGTATTTATGTGTTGTAAGGAATATATCATCATTTTTATAATATAAAAGAAGGGATAAGTTGAATAAACAAAGTAATAGCAACCATAACACACATCAGGGTGATCTAGATGAAAATGGCAATAATGGCAATAGTCATGCATACCATGCCACATTGTGTCCAAAGGCTACCTAGCAAGTTTATGTATCAAGGTACCGAACTATGCTGGTGTGTGATATCAACTATGCTAGACAGGTATAGGCATGGTATTTGATGTACTCGCTTATGTATTGTGTGTGCCGGTTTGAGGGCTAAGTGCCGGTTCTTGCTGCTTTGGCAGACACCCCAGCTTGGACATATACAGATCAATGTAGACCAATCCACATTACTGTCTGCCCAAGAATGTGACAGGAACGACATGGCGTAATGTCAAACCCTGTCAAGCTGTTATCAGGATGCGCCGACTTTATCCTCCACTGAGTTAATAGAGATTTGTAATTGCTTCTCAATTAATTTTAGGTGTGTTGATGTTTAAATTTAAATTTCTGTTCTAGTTAAATCTCTTTTACAACCAATCAATGTGATATTCTTTGAATTTTCCTAATTCAGCTCACTATTTACTTCCATCTATGTGTCTACCGGGGAGAGAAGACTGCCATTCAGCCATATGAAATAAAAGGCAACCCTATCTACCATGATTGTTAGCAACCTATCTTCAATGATTTTTATCATTATGTTGGCCCACAATGCTGGATAATAAACGTAACAAATCTATCATTATAACAAATTTTATGACTTTTGATTGCTTACATCCAATATGTCTTTATAGAATTTGTTCTAGAGATGTTTCTACAAGAGAAACAAATCAATCAAGACAAACTAATACAAGAATTGGATTCTAAAAGTTATTATCTTCCACATTTTGGCCTTGGGGATGCAGCATACTTAGGAAAAGAAGATGAAGATGATATATTAATAGAAAATGAACTGGGTGGATGAAGTGGACATGTTTTTTGGGGGCATTATGCGACTCACACATGCTTGGACAAAAAAAAAAAAGAAGAATTACATAGAACAACAATAAGGCCTGCTATTTTGTCCAATTTGGATGTGAGGTTATAGATAAGAAATATGCAAACAAGAGGAACATGGTAAATGCGAAATCATTGGAATGAATTTGAGCAAAATTTAGAAAGATAGTTTAAGGTAATGTATTAAAATAGGCGGAGGATTCAACCTAGCTGAGTACAACTGATGAACCAATCAAGATATCATGCACAATAATAGTAAAGGTCAAGGTTTGCCTTGATAAGAGATAAATGCAGGAATCTGAGTCAAAGGATCAATAAAGAGAAAGAGAAGAATCACACTAAATAGCTGAAATTATAAGAAAATATTATTTGAAAAATCTTACTGTAAAACCAAAGTTAGATCCTACTAGGAATAGCTGGCTTTAAAGGATACATAAAGCTAGCCCAGAATTGTTACATGTGGGCTCAATAGTTGTCATTTACAAATCATTTGATACAGCTGGTTTTAAAAGAAAAGAAAAGAAATTCAAGCACAGAGTTAGAACAAGGAAAAGTAAGTGACAGACTCAAAATCTGGATTCTGTTTTAGCAATATTATATATAAAATTAAAAAAGTAGAAAATTTCCCTGACCTCATCAAATAGAACACTTTAGTATTTGATTTTCTTACTTTTTTTGACTCATGTTGCAGAATTTCTTCAACCTCCTTAATTCCTTCATCTCCCATATCTTGCATCGTGATATTAGTACTTCAGGTTGATTACCAGTACTGCATGTTTCGTAGCATTAGGTACATTTCTTAAGTTCATTCAAGTTGAACTGACCTTTTCTTCATGATTTGCTGGTAATTTCAAGCTAACAATCATTTGCATGCCTATAGATATGATATGCATAATGATATTGCAGTGGAATCCATTGTATTATAGGCTAGTTCTCAGAGGACCCATCAGAGCTAACCAATACTGTTAACCGTCTTGCTCATCAATTATGCTTTCAGTGGCAGTGGATATTTGAAACCAGCTCTCTGATGAATGTTTGCTTGTCCACAGATTGCTTTTACTTTTGTGGTTTATCCATCCTTGCTCCTAGCATATATGGGACAAGCTGCATATCTCTCTCGGCATCATATGACTGACCACCAGATTGAATTCTACATTTCTGTCCCAGGTATTAACTAGTTGAGGTGTTCTTCTACCTTTTTTTAATCTTTTGGATTGGCAATTTTTTAAGAAAAATAGTGTTGATTCCCAGAATATTGAACTCTAAAACTTCTCATGTTAGAGCAAGGTGGCCTGTTGTGGCAATTGCCATACTTGCAGCTGTGGTAACAAGCCAAGCAGTCATTACAGGTACTTTCTCGATCATTAAACAGTGTTCGGCTATGGGCTACTTCCCTTGGGTGAAGATAGTCCACACGTCCTCAGAAGTAAATGGGCAAATATACATCCCAGAAATCAACTGGATGTTGATGATATTGTGCTTGGCTGTTACTATTGGCATTAGAGATGTTAAACACATGAGTAACGCATCAGGTATGACATTAAATTTAAAGTCAAAATCATTATTAGTTTTAGCTTTTTTTCTGTGCACGTGCATGCGCGCACTCACAGAATCATTTAACTTTGTTCCTTCACTGCCATTATTACATGAAATGCCTCCATCTTTGTGTTGGTTCTTCCTCATGAGAAGTTCTCTTTCTAACTTAGATAATTGTATCATGGCTTGGGTAGATAATTGTATCATGGCTTGGGCATTTGTTGCTGTGTTTGGTTACCTAGTTCTACTTGTGTCCTCATTTTACTTTAATAATTTGTAATGGCCACCAACAAGACAAAATGATTGGGCTGTTGTACAACAAAATGATAGTACTTTCGTACAAATAACACTGTATTTTCAGCATCTGTAACCTTGAAACTTAGCTTAATTTATTATATTCACCTGTCATTTTCATTCTAGTTGTCACACTCAATATTATATTTTTTGTTCATTGGTGACTTCTTTCTGGTGGTCACTAAAAATGTTGCATTAGCACTCTGTTTGATAGACTATATTTCATTAGTTCTATTTTTTCTTCCTAGACACTGACCTGAACTTGCATGCATGTATACCCATCAGTGAAATGATGTCTAACATATTGAACATAGAAGATGCTAGCTCATCTCTCTTCAGCTTAATTTCTACATACTTTTTGAAGGGATTATGCTCTACTTATCAAATTAACCGTGTCCTTTCTTTGGCCTGCTGGTGCGTTTCTTCTTCAGTATCTGATTCTCACATCCTTTGTGTGTTCATGTTCTACCAACTGATGAAACGCATGCTGTTTATCTTCTCATATATGCCTCTGGGTCCTTTCTCTGGAAGTTATGCGGCTCTTTAATATCTGGAATTTTTGCATATGGTTGCACACCGGCTTTGAAATCTTCTTGAGATCTTGAACCCACACATGCTTCCTATTATCCTTCTTTACCTAAACCATTTCTAAATTATCTGATCCCCTGAACCTCCACTGTTGATGCCCGGTCACTTTGAGCTGGTGTCCTTGAGCGTCAGTCGTCACTCCAGGGAAGCATCAGGGTTTCTTTCGTCCTCTAAACCTGCAAGAAGTCCTACGGCCAGAGATTCCGACGGGATCCTCGAACGCTCAAGTCAATGCTCTGGGCAACAGCCATGAGCTTGAGGAAGCTCGAAAGAGAAAGAGGGAGAGGCTCAGAGAAGAGCTCCCTGTGAGCCAGAAAGAGCATGTGTTATTGTGGGTTGTGTAGTGTGTTGAGTTCTTGGAGTTACCTGATCCCTCTTACCTAATTTATTTATCTTTGGACTCTGTGTGGCTTGCCTGAGAAGCTTGGAGCCTTGTCGTCTAGTGAAGGGATGTGTCACGTGGAGCCTTATGATGGACCGTGACTTTTGGGGCTTATCTGATCTGAGTAGTTGGGGTGTCATGATGACTGAGGACTTTGGTGGGTGGAATGTCAGGGCTGATGACTATAAGACTTGAGGTGCTGCCACTTGTCAACGCTTTTTGATCAGACTTGAGGTGCTGCCACTTTTAAGGTGATGGCAGCAATAGTGGAGTCTGCCAGTCTTGGGATATGGTCTCTCGTCATCGTTATGGAGATGTTTGCTTCTTAGTGGCATGTCAGAGCTACAGACGCTATCCCGTCTTTTAGTGATATGTCAGAGCTAAAAGCATCGTTCTATCAAAGATAGATGGATGTATGTAGTTTTTTAAATAGATTGTCGTTCCTCACGCAAGTCCTAATTTCATCCGTAGATCAAGTGTGGTAGCACAGCTGGCCTCTTCTGGTACATTGAACTTGAGTACTTGTTAATGGCCAGAGTCCTTATTAGTCTCCACGAGTCTCCTCTTGAATTAAATAAAGGACCCTCAGACCCATAGGCCACTCAAGGATGCCTCTGACTCATGCATATGTCATCTGACACGTGGGTTGGCTATATCTCCCCTCCATCCAATTCTATTGCCTGGACCTGGCCCCTAGTGGGCCATGAAGACCGTACCCCCATTGGGAGGGAAGCCAAGGCCATGACGTGGGGCTCGCTAGCACCATACTTGAAACCAGTAGCGAAGGAGATGGGGCGGACGAGGATGAAGGTGCCGCTGGACTCCGTTGCAGGTCCCGTCTAAAAGTAGCCAGAGTTAATCTTGCCGGCCCTACCTTAGGGGCAGTTGCAGGCTAAAGCGGAGGAAGGGAGCTGGAAGTCGAGGCTCGGCCACCAGAGAGTCGATAACCGAAGCAAAGGATGACCGAATGGTGAAGCCAAGGCCAGAGTAGAGAAGCAGGAACAAGGAGTCCGATGGTTGTTTCCACCAGGGCTCCGTGGAGCTGATGGAGGATAGCCGCTGGAAGCAAATGAGCCTGGTACGGCTGTAAACGTTGGGTGTTGGTTGCCAAAGGCCGGGAAGCCGGGACAGAGGCCAGGCCTGGCCGAAACAGAGACAGGGGAGGACCAAGAGCTAGGATCAGCGTCTGGAGCTTAACAGGACAAATCCGACCAGTCGGGGAAGACCAGGAGAAGACCCAGAGCAGGGTTAGGAGGTCCGCGGAAGTCGAGGAGGAGCTGGAAGCTGGGACCTGGCCACCAGGGTCAGGGGCAGGTTATGGGGATCCCATGAACCGAGTCACCGAGACTGAGGCCGTTGAAGGACGCTGAAGACGAAGCCGTTGAGGCCGAGGCCGTCGAGGATGAGGCCGTCGTGGACAAGGCCGTTGAATGAGTGCCCACTGTGGAGGAAGTTGAGGGTCGTCGAGGATGACGGGTGCCACCGTGGAGGAAACCAAGGGCCGCTGTGGAGTCAGATATGCTAAGGCCGCCTAGGATGGATGGAGGAGGCCGCTATTCGTCTTGGAATCAGGCCGTTGTTCCACGAGGCCGTTGAATGAGTGGCCGTCGTGGAGGAAGCTAAGGGTCGTCGAGGATGACGGGTGCCGCCGTGGAGGAAACCAGGGGCCGTTGTGGAGTCAGCTCTGCTGAGGCCGCCTAGGATGGACGGAGGAGGCCACTGTCCGTCTTGGAATCGGGCCGCTGTTCCACGAGGCCGTTGAACGAGTGGCCACCGTGGAGGAAGCTAAGGGCCGTCGAGGATGACAGATGCCGCCGTGGAGGAAACCAGGGGCCGCTGTGGAGTCAGCTCTGCTGACGCCACCTAGGATGGACGGAGGAGGCTGCTGTCCATCTCGGAATCGAGCCGCTGTTCCATAAGGCCGTTGAACGAGTGGCTGCCATGGAGGAAGCTAAGGGCCGTCGAGGATGACAGGTGCCGCCGTGGAGGAAACCAGGGGCCGCTGTGGAGTCAGCTCTGCTGAGGCCGCCTAGGATGGACGAAGGAGGCCGCTATCCGTCTTGGAATCGCTATTCCACGAGGCCGTTGAACGAGTGGTTGCCGTGGAGGAAGCTAAGGGCCATCGAGGATGACGGGTGCCGCCGTGGAGGAAACCAAGGGCCGCTGTACATGTCTTTCGTCTGAAGACAGGTATAAGGAGAGACCAAGGCCGTATAGAAAAATATTGAGAAAAATGTCACATTTGATTTATTGATTTGAGAAGGCCGTTCAGGAATAAACTGTCATCGTTGCCCATGGGCCTGTTAACTGGCCCCATCATCCACCATTCCCGATTCTAAGCACCAAGAATCCATAACATCAACTTCCTTGATCCCTACCATGTTGTGCGGCATGCCTTCTCGGCCATTTCCTTTAGTTATGGCGCATGTGATTTGCTTGACATATACAATGTATGGCTATGGTCTTCGTCAGAATGGTATATAGTCACAATTAAAATAGAAATTCTTGAAAAATCATGATTTATCATACAAAGTTTTTTTAAAAAAAATATTTTCAGAATTCTTCGAGCCAAGCAGGGAGGCTGACTTCCTCTTACTTGACGTTACATGAGAGTGCATTAAACATCTCACAGCTGTGAAAGTTGCTTTATGTAACGATATAGGTTTTTAATTCAGAGTTTTCCATTTCTTAATCTCCCTTGGATGGTTGAGTAGCCACCTTCTCTTCCTGCTGCTGTTCACTAAAGAGGAATTGGAGGCACAGAGATATGCATGTGATGTGCTAATTACAATAACAATCAAGTCCATTTAAACATAACTCGGTGCAATGGAAAATTGATGCTTTGAACTCTGTGCAGTCCTATACATGTTGGAAAAAAAATTATGATTTAAATTATGCACCCTAATGGAACCTTATTTTCTTGATGCATGTTCTTATGTACATTATTATTTCTTCATTGCGACAGGTTTGGCTGTTATCACTGTCATGCTGGTAACCACTTGCTTGATGTCCCTAGTGATTGTGCTATGTTGGCACAAAAACATCTTCCTAGCTCTATGCTTCATTCTTTTCTTTGGGACAGTTGAGGGATTCTATTTCTCAGCCTCTCTGATCAAATTCCTTGAAGGAGCTTGGCTCCCTATTACCTTTTCCTTCATCCTCACAATCATCATGTACATCTGGCAGCATTATGGCACCCTCAAGAAATACGAGTGTGATGCCCAAAACAAGGTCTCCATCAACTGGCTTCTCCGCCTTGGCCCCGATCTTGGGATTGTTCGTGTGCGAGGCATTGGATTCGTGCACACTGAGCTCGTATCTGGGATCCCAGCCATCTTCTCCCACTTTGTCACCAATGTTCTTGCCTTCCACCAGGTCTGTTCAATTTCATCTTCTTATATGTTCTTTACTCAACCACGTATAAGAAATAATGGAAGTGGATCCTTTTTCTTTTTTTCTCTTTTATTGGTTTTATCCCACAGCATGCTGGAAACTTTGTC